>JAUELK010245239.1:0-17079 GCA_031471215.1 Gastropteron pacificum | reverse complement strand
TCTCTCTCTCTCTCTCTCTCTCTCTCTCTCTCTCTCTCTCTCTCTCTCTCTCTCTCTCTCTCTCTCTCTCTTTCCCCATTATTTGTTATGTTTAATCTTTTAAGCAATTCACAGTTCTTTTTTTATTTCTAGAATTAATAAATGTTTCATCTTCATCTTTTCACTTGTAGCCCTATTTTTAGTTGAATCTCTTTTTCAGGTTCATCTAAAGGTAGACTGGGCCAACAGAAATTTATGATTGGTATCAGTCATGCACTGTTGACCTTTTGTATTCCATTTTGATCCCAGATTCTTTACCAAACATATTCCTTATGAATGATTGAGCTGTGCTTTGTGTTACAAGAAGAATTTAACCCTAGTGTGAATGATTCCTCCTCAATTACACCTGATGGTTATTTTTGCTTTCCACTCGTCTAAAACAACAGCAATAACTTTATTTGAGCATTTTCCATAAACAACAATATTCCAAAACACTTTACATTTGAATATAAAAATCAATCTAAAAATGCTAAAATACATGTACATTTTCTCTTGCAGGCTGAACATATATAATCACGCACACGCACACACACACACACACACACACACGCGCGCGCGCACACACACACTCACAGCAACGCACAATGCGAATACTGACACCAACACAGACACTCACGCAGAGATTGGCACATCAAAACATCAAAAATTTGCTCTATCACTGATAAATAAGTTGACAGTAAAAATAAAAAATGAGATGTACTGAAAATCATTGTATAAATAGGTCTTAAGAGATCTTTTAAACAATAATAACAAACCAACATATGTCACTGATACATGTTTTTACCTTTTCATCTGGAGATGAAATGCAAACATTTTTTTGTCTTTATACATTTGATCTTTCCATGCTGGATGTTTGAACCATGAACCGTGGATGTCTTTTCCCAAACCTTTCTTCTACCCTTTCCTCCCCTACCATTTCTTTGTCTAACTAGCGGTATGGAAATACCATTGCAGCGATAGAGCACATTGAACTCGCTGGAGAGCAAGAAAATACGCTCTATAAATCGTCTGTAGATAGTGTTAGGTATGCAATGAGAGAGATATTTAGAAACAGGATGAAAGTGAGAGAGATGATCAGGAGACACCAGTTCTTTTTTTTTTTATCAGTGCCTTTTATTTTTCAACGAAAACAGCTCAGTTTCTTCAAGAAATTTAGGCCACTACAAAGCTGCCCACTTTAGAGCAAGATCTAGGATCTGAAAATCTGAAAGGCAAAGTTAGATATTATCAATGTCCAGTTTATAACCAAACTATGTTATTTCACTCTATACATCAGGGGGATGAGGTAAATGATTGCAAGTATTGAGACTTTCCTAACACTTGTCTGGCATGAAACCACCCCTTTCTTGTTGATTCCTTGGGTTATTTGAATTCTTTACAAACCACACATATTTTCCCCACAGTCTTTGTCAAATGTTTATTTATCTAAATGCCCAGAACCTATCATCCAAAACTAGACATGTGGTTTGTTTTTTTCTTTTGTCCTTTTTAAACTTTTTTACATTTTTGTTCCTTCATTATTTTTCTTCTGTTATAAGGTGTACAGTCGTAACATCAAAACAACTCCATTCTCTATGAACAGGTTCAGCACTGTCTTTTCAGTTTTCAGACATTGGTATTAGTGCCTTATTTCCTCAAGAAGAAATTTCACAAACAATTCCTTTTAAGCACACATCCTTTTTTTCTGATGTCTGTTTTCTTCAGATGAAAATTGTACACAGTTTGTTTTTTTAGTTTTACAAGAATGATTTGTAAATCCTTGATAAACAAGTTCTTCATTTTTGTTTGATCTTTTGTTTCCCCTGATTTCTTTAGAGGTAGCCAACAGTGCAACTGAAATGCATAAACTTAGTCAATTATACAGTTTTATCGTTTTGTGTATAATGTTATGTTCATCAACTATACAATCCTTGTTGTTCAGGCTGACATCAAGACTGCTCGCATGGAAGGTCAGATTCCCATGGTGAGAATCAGGAACCCGTGGGGTAATGGATCGGAGTGGAAGGGAGCCTGGAGTGACGGGTACGCCCATTGAACTTTGATTTAATGATAACAATAATAGGGAGGATTGGCATAGAGTGTCACCTCTCAATAGCAAGCTCTAAGTGCTTTACAATGACAAAATATCAACAGTGCAACACATCAATAACAGAGTAGGTGTACAATGAATTATATTTAACAATAGTAATCTAGTGCGATAAACAAAGATGTCAAGGTCAATTAAAACCATGTCACAGAGCTTCTAACAATGTCCTGTTTTTAAATTTTTTTTAATCAAGGGGAAATCTAATGTCCCTGTTGTTTGTTCATGAACAGATCCCGTGAATGGAGCTTGCTGTCTGAGGAAGAGAAGGAAGAACTTGGACTGAACTTTGAGGATGATGGAGAATTCTGGTATGCTTTTGATAGATGTCCATAGCTGGCCTTATAGATCTATTTCTACTTAGAGATTGTAATCTTTTTCTTGGACCATGTCTCCTCAGGAAGTGCACTAGATAAATCCTCTGTAAGGCAAAGCTGTTGTATCACACCTTATTTTCATGTCTGTCTTGGGTGTGTTTGGTCATCGTCTTTAAATCGTTGGCTGAGCAAAGTCTATTCAGACACTTGGTATGGATGAGACAACCATTCATGGAATGCCACTCATGTCTGTCTCTGGCCAGTTTCTAAACACGTCTTAATGATAGTTAAAGAATTGAAAATCTGAGTGTCGCATTTGTCCCCACAGGATGTCCTTCCAGGACTTCACTGCCAACTTCCAGAAGCTGGAGATCTGTAACCTGGGACCTGACTCCCTGGACGAAGAAGATCTGACCAACAAGAAGAAATGGGAGTGCCACAAGGAACACGCAGAGTGGGTCAAGAGAGTCAACGCAGGAGGATGCAGGAACTACATAGGTCTGTCTCTGGGCTTGGATTGGCTTCTCTTTTATTGTTGTGAAGCTTAGATAGAAATATTGAACACAAAAAGTTGATTTTATGTGTTGAATAATGAAGCTTAGATGGTAAACATGAACACAATTTGTATTTGTCAATCATCTCTTCAAATTATCAGAGAAAAAAAAGAACACCTCTTCAGACCAATAAGCATGTTGTGAGCCTGTTTGCTTTACTGGAAGAAGAATATGGAACTGATTCGACTATGGAATCAAGAATTCTGAAACTAACTTAAAACATTTTGTGTCTTTGCCTTGAAGTGAGACCATTATTTTAAGCAATGTTCAGAGTTCAATTATCATATGCGACTCTACTTTTTAATAATTGACAGCAACATGTCTTGTGTCTCTCAAACTTTCTAGACACTTTCTGGACCAACCCTCAGTTCCGTATGACCTTGACTGACCCTGACGATGATGACGATGAGGACATGTGTACCGCCCTGGTGGCCATCTTGCAGAAGGACAGACGCAAGAAGAGGAAAGAGGGCCTGGACCTCCTTACCATTGGCTATGTCATCTACAAAGTGAGCGCTAATTGTCTGCACTGAAGTCCCTTTTTATGAAATGCCCACTCTATTTTTATTTGTAACCTTTTCTGTTTGTTATCCCTTGTTTTCCCTTGGCTTATCCTATCTTATTCAGGCCTTATAGTTCATTCCATCAAGTGTGCTGTAGCAAAAACTTCAACTTAGTGTTAAAAGTGTATCTGTTCAAAGAGAAAAGATTTACCTTGATAGAGTGCCTTACACTTAAATTTATGTCTTTTTCATGTATGACACAAATTTTGAAGAGCAATAATGCCACTGATGTATTATGCTAGACTAAGGCAGAGGTGACAGGTATTTATATCAAGTCATATTTTTAAGATAAGATAAGATAAGATATTTTTAATGTATACATTATACACATTCAGGAAAGAAATAGACCCATGTCACTCATTATCTCATTTCGTCTTGAAGCCACTTTATGTTAACAAAATTATGGAACTATATTCTCTTTTGCTGCACAGCTTGACGACCCAGATTGTGGTCCTCTTGATGTTAACTTCTTCAAACGCAACGCCTCTGTGGCCAAGTCCCCCACATTCATCAACATGCGTGAAGTGTGTGGACGTCACAAGCTGCCCCCAGGCACCTACGCTATCGTACCCTCCACCTTTGAGCCACAGTATGAGGGAAACTTCCTCTTGAGAATCTTCACTGAGAAGGCTAACGTCTCAGGGTAGGCATTTTGTTTTTAAAGAGCGGCAGATGTTGATACAGTTTGTAGACTTTATCTTATATACTTCAATGACAAGTTTTTAAACAAAATATTTTTTTTATTGATTTTTACACTCAGATTGTTTAGGATTTCTATTCAACCCAATGAATATGACAGTATTCAAATGATTGTAGATCTACTTCCAGTGAATAATTAAAATGTGCTCTTCCCTTTGACGTACAAACAGTACCATAATGATTTCTGAGATTGGACTAAAACTGGTTTGAGAGTATGCGGGATACATTTTTTCTTTTTAAAAATGAATTATCACTATAGCACAGCAGATTTACGAGATATCATACATTTTGTGACTCATTATATTTACGTCCACAGAGAAATTGATGAGCACACCACGTTTGAAGAGGAGTCTGTAAGTAACAATGAATTGATGCCATGTATTTACCTTAACTGTCGTAAATGTCATTTAGATACAATGTCTCACAGATGTTTATCACTTCACAGACTGCATAGACTCTATCTCTATCTCACACTTCCCTTAGTTTGTCATGCCCGAATTGAAACTCTTTCATTCCCCATACACTTTTCATAGTTACCATTGCCCGCTGGCAAATTTTGTCACTTCAAGGATTTCAGTTCTTCTCATGAACATTGAAATTCTGCTGAGGATATAGGATCTAGAACACAGGACATCATTAGGTAGAACAATCAGACTCGAGGGAGTTAAAGAGTGAAGACTTTTTTTCCACAGAGCCACAAACAACCATTGCCAAGGCAGGATTCCATTTCATGTCTTATGAAGTTTGGAGCACGAAATCATCTGAATTCTATTCTGTCATATATATTTATTCTTTTTTACTCAATACTCATGATTCCAAGTTTAAAAAGCTGAAATCAAAGACAATGTCACAAAACAGTATGGTTAAAAAGAAAATAATAGAAAAAGTAAATGACAGTGTGATATAGCACATCCAAAATTTTTTGTTTTTTGAAAAAGGATATCTGTAGTGATTGTTCAGTTGCTTACTTCTTGTATTGACTCATCCCCTGTATGTTCATGTGCTCCACCCTCATTCTTCACCACGTATGCCATCATCTCACAGTCTGGGAGTGTGCTATGGGTGCCAGTATCTGTAGATGCATTATATCAGACTTTATTTTAGGCTCTGTTTTTGCTTTCACCTCTTTGTTCTTCTTCTTCCTCTTAGGTTTCTACTCTTTCTCCCTTGTTTTTGCCTCCTCTTCCTATTCCCTCTTCTCTTTATCCCAAGTTTTCTATTGCTTTTTGGTCTTCTCTTTCTTTCCTTTTAAAGTTCTTAAACAGAGCGTCACCACACAGAGCACACTCCCAGCGGTTTTGTTCACACTGTATCAATGCTTTTGACATGTGCACCTCCACTATCATAGTTGTCGCCCTACGATTATTGTTTCCTCCTCGCAAACAGAAAGTACTATTTATTGTAAAAATGTCATAGATTGCCTCAATCCCATTTGAATATTTTCAAGCATTCATAGATTTTGTATTGTTTAAAAAAAATCAAATTTGATTTTATTTGAATTTTTACCAGCCCAAATTTTGAGGAAATATGACAGAAAAGTAACACATGTATACCTTCTACACTCCAGTGCTCCGCATTGTTAACATAAAGGGTAGGCTTGATTGACGAACTGGTGGAGATTAATGAACTTGGTTCAATAGAACCAAGTTTGCATATATTTTCATCTTTTCTTTGAAATGATCGACATCCATCCCCTTGTTATGCATTGTCTATATGCTTGCAATATCCTCACATAGATGTCATGTTGAGAAATTTGCCAATTTGTACACTGTAGCGCCAAGACTCTGCTCCACGTGGACCCGCCAGAGGCGCTGGAGTGAGTGCTTCCCCTTTGAGTTGTCAGTGTCGTCATGACTTACTGCCCTTGGCCTGCAGAATGTTTGCTATGCCCCCTTCTGTTATATTTTAGAATGAGACCTCTGTTGTGTTGATTTGGCATGTTTCAGTGGATACGTAGTCTTGGAGTACCTGGCATGAACTGAGCTTTAATGTATTCTGTCTTTGTCTGGACATGTCGTTATTTCTTCATTTACTTGTTCTTTGTGAATTGGGGATGGAGTCGATAGCTTTAAGAACAAATGGGATAAATGGTATACCACATTGGATTCTGCAAAAGATTTGCAATCATGCATTGCTGATCATGACAAAGCCCATAGAAGAAAAATAAATGCACCATCAAGCAAAACAGCCGGTAAGTCAGGAAACTGAAGTAATAGACCCCAAGGAGATATTTAACTTTCCCCCAAAGCTCATACTTTGTGCCCCAATACTGTAAAGAAGGAACAAAGGAAGAATCTGTCATGAAAGGCCCCCTCAGTGTGTCTCAGAAAAAATTAACCATCTACATCCATGAAAGTGATGAGATCATTTGATTCTGAACATTTCTAGTACTAGTACTGGTATGCATGAGAGTGTTCAAAACATTGTGATATTGACATGTACTTGTAAGGAACAGATCAATTGTAATCCATTTTACCTATGCTTTGTGCCAGTTCATTATATTTCGAATTTTTTGTTGTCTTAGTTTTGGTCCATTTTGTTTATTGACCTCTTCATTTTTATGTTTTTAGTGCTTTTTGTTGGGACTTTAAAAAGACCTGTTTTGCTGTTGTCATTATAAGCATGATAGTGACATATTACATTTGGCAGTGACAGTCCCAAGTTTATTTTACATTGATTCTTTTTTCGTTGTTGTAGGAGCACTTAATCAAATTTGCAGTTTTCCTCATTCAGTTTGGATGGGCTTGTTTTAAAAATCAGTGTGGAGTGAATAACACAGCAGGGAATAGCAACAACAACAACAACAACAACAACAACAACAACAACAACATCAACAACAACAACCATCAGTAATTAAGCTTGACCAATGTTTTGGGTCAATTAAATAAACCCAACTTGTTGTAAACACTAAGTGAGGATTTTCAATTGATTAGAGGGACATTTTACCTATCCATGGTATAAGAATCCATTACAACATTTTCTTTGATCATGAAAAAACATGTCTGTAGTACATAGTCAAATCTGTATTAACTTTGGTTTACATTATGGGATGGGGGGGGAGGGGGGCTTTTTTGTATGTGTGTATTTATTAAATATTTCTTTTGATGAAGACATGTAGAAAAGGTCATTTTTCTACAATGTAGTGATTATCATCAATTCAGTCAGCAGGAATAACTGTCTTCTGGTTTACATTAACAACCATCAATGCTAATCTTTAAACACTTGCTGTGAACAGCCGAGTTGGATTGTGATAACAAGTAACATGGCATGTACAAAGTACTTTTACAATAATGGCCAGGAAAGTTAATCCCTCTTTATGTCCTTGTGGGATTTCTTTTTTTTTTAAGTACATTGTTTTCATGGCCTACTAACTCCATCATGTCAGCTTTGATGAACTTGTTTCATTCAATTATGATTTGTCATGAATCTTTTGCATTTGAAAATTACCTATTTTCGAGCATAGTGCTTCTTATATATGACATTAAATACATTGTGATAAGCATGCTGTGTAACAGTATCTGCAGACAAAAATATATTCATGTCTTTGCTGTATTCGTTGAGCATCAACAATATTAATTGCAGCTTCTTACTTCAAACACAACATATTTTATTTCACATGAATCTTGTCTTTCATATTATACAATTTCTTTCATATTTATTTGCTTTAGATTGACTCGTATATAATGTTCATGTCTATGTCTCATTTAAAAAATTCAAAACATCTACTTCTTCTTCTTCCTGTATAGTCACAGCTTCAATATGAATTTCAATGTGGCTGTGCTTCTATTTATGTTATATTATGTTCTTTAACCTTTCAACTTTGCTCTGGTATGTTGTTTGAATCCATGTTATTTTCCTGTTGGGGGACCAGGATTCTGGATTCACTGCCAGCCAGGCAGCGCCTGCTTATAGTGCTCCACCTCCTCAGGTAGTGCATGGAGTGACCTCCCCTCACTCACCTCATTGACCCAGACTAAAGATCCAAGGATAGTTTATATATCACAGTCTATGCCCAACTAAAGATCCAAGGATAGTTTATCTATCACAGTCTATGCCCAGCATTAGGAACTATCTTACCTGACTTATACCTCTTGATTCCTTGTGAATCATAGGGTGGCAATGAAACAGAGGAGCTGAAGATAGAGAATCACCTCAGACTATTTTTTTCTTTTACTCTAGCAAAAAAAGGGACCAAAGGACAAGTAAACAAGCACTTCTAGGTTGAAAAGAAGTATTGAAGGGTATTCAAAGTTTTTTTTCCGGACCTTAACTCTACAGCTTGGTCTTAAAAAGATGTTCAGTTCACCAACCGTTATGGGAAAATGACATATAAAGCTTATAATGCTAACCCAGTTTCGAACATTTTCTTCTTAGCTACAATGTATGCATATGTCTTGAATGGTACAATAAGCCTATTGGTGGTACATGTAGATATACCAGTAATTGCACAGTTGGAAGATTGTACAAATGATTCTCTTCAAAGGCCTCAATATATATATTTTTTTAAAACAAATTTGTTATAGATCTTACAAGGAAAGAGAATCAGAATAGCAATCATCCCTCTGCCTTCTTTGAAATTCATAAAATAGAGCAGAAAGAAACAGCTTTGTAGAAGTTGCCTGTAGTCATAATGTGTAGAGATGCTTAGTTTGATTCCAACCTTCTTAGACTTGACTAAAGGTCCAATTACTAAAGTGACTAAAGGTCCTATTGTTGTCGCGTGTGGTGGACTAAATGTGTGTGATCTCTCCTTACTAGGCTAGAGGTGGGCAGAGAAAGAGGAAAGTAAGTCACCATAAATATCTTTCCCCATGTTGAGTACAAGTGCTCTGTCGATGCATTTTTGAACTTGTCTAGATTGAACCTCCTTTCATTTTGGGACTGAATAGCACTGATTTATAACTTATTCGTTGCAGCCCAACTGAGGAATACCTAAAATTCTCTGTGAAGGACTCAAAAGACTGCTGGATTAGTTAAAGATAACCCTAAAAATGATAAAAAGAACATTTAAAAACTTACATATACCATTTTGGTTTGCAAGTCCTTGCAATGAATGGTGTTTTACCCAAAGTCTTATGATTCATGCATCTCTCTACACTTTGAAGCAAATTCTCAAAGACAGTATAACAATCCTAAAGTTAAAAGAACAAAATTTTGTATAAATCGTTGAATTGAAGACGTCGAGGACTATTGAGAGACATGGGTGTTCATTGAATCAAGTGAAAACTTGTTTTGGAGGTCCAACTCTAAGTGCAGTGGTTCTTCTTTCCAGTTTTGTAGTACAAAGTCTGGCATCATGTGCATGGTCTGCTAACAGTGTGAGGTTGTGGACATGTTTGAACAACTCACTGAATGAGTGACGTTTTGAGGATTGTTTTGGCCAGTGTCTATGAGTAAGGCCACTGATTGTCTTCTATGAGTTTAAACTGTTGATGTGTTGCTGACTTGAGTTCTCCTCAAGGTCCTGATTCTCCTTATTAACTTGACTCAAATCGTCTTTGCTGAAGAATACTTTTGTCATATACCACAACATTTGATGACAATTTGATTGACTTCATTTGAACATGACAACTGATCGAAGTTATTTGCATTCAATGGTGATACTGATAGGGATTTGCAGAAATGTTCAACTCTAGGTTCAGAAAACGTTTTCGTAAATTTTCCAACGTAGGCTGACATAGTCTCAATGTTGTTGAAGCTTCTCTGTATCTGAAAGTGTAAGCAGTTTGTCAGTGGAAATTTGTAAAAAAAAAATTGTATTTCTTTTTCTAAGTTTGATTTCCCCCCCTTCTTTTTTTCCTCGTTCACTTCAGATATTTAGGTGATACATCAATATTTTCAGGACAGGAGACAAGGATATGTAAAAAAAACTCATACATTTATCTCTCTCCCACTATGACATTCCATATTCAGATGACTGAAGGAAACACTTGATGAGATATTGCAGCTTCTCTCCTTTGCCGATCACAACATTGTGCAAAGAGTAATTCTTAAGCTCAAAACTGTTCTATTTCTGTTGTCCCCAATATTAATCTTGGCCTTCCATCCAGGCAGATTCTGATGGGAACAGCTCAATGTATGAGAACAACCATGTGGATGAGGACGAGGATGAGGTTCACATTTTGACTCAAACAAATTTGGCCTTTTATACAAAGCCAGAAATCTTTCCACCTCACCCCTTGCTGTTTCCCTGAAATGATACTCTTACACATCTTACACATCAGTTGGCAGTTTGAAGTTTTTGAATTGAAGTATAATAACGTTTCACACATTCTAATCATCTTTTTAACAGAAAAAAAAACAGAATTCCTTTTTTCAACCACAAGAGAAATTATAAAGGCAACCAAAAATTGTTCATTGAATCAATCTAGACCAAACATGTTCTTCAGTTGAAATCTCATTTTGAACTTTGCTTGCTTGAATTTGAATTTGAATGAATTTGTTTTAATAAAACAAATTAACCAACATGAATGAGCATATTCAGTGATTTGATTTTCTTCTCAAAACACCAGTATCAATGCATCATAAAATCATTTATTCAAAAGAGATACTTGCATCTTTGCACATTATGTGTCTTGACTTGCTTTATCTCACAATAACTAAGTATTTGATGTATGACTTGTGACATTACAATTTCACACTTGCTGAAGATTTGTGCAGCAAGATTTTGGCTAGACACCAGCCGACACAATGTCAGCCTCCACATTTTGACATGGATCAGCACTGTCTTGCCACCTTGCTTGCCCTGTCTAAATATTTAATTTTGTAGATGAGATTTATAATTCTATGCATAACATTGATTTGTAGGTTTGGCTTGATTATTGATAACACTTTGTTTGTGTGAAATCAGCACAACATTAACATCAAACCAATTTGACATCAACTCTGAAGATTTAAAGTATGGAATAGTCATGTGTGTACATGGTTAATGAAATGGTCACTGTATTATTAAGACATTTTCGTAAAACTTTCCATCCTGCTATTTTGAAGTACTTAGACTAGAGGAGAATGCATATATCTTTCTATAATTTTACAGACATGTTACATGTAGGAAATTGTACTGACCAGTAAAGTATATTTCTTCAAAAGTGATTATGTTCATTGAGGGTAAATTCATTTGTAATTTTTGTATCATAAAAGTTCTAAATAGACCATTGTGAGGGCAGACTATTATTATAGTGAGAGTATAGAACCCCTGCAAAAACCAACACCCAGAAATCCAAGCCCTGGTTTAGGATCAGCTTTTTCCATGCCCTGCCATTCCTCTCATTTTCTTTTTAAGTTACATCCAGCTTTCACTAGGAATATCTTAATAAATATACACACATTTTAGACACCTGCTTGAATTTAGATTTACTGAATTCAGAAATTCGTTACAAGAATGATCTATACATACATTTTACAATTTTACTTTGAACTACTCTGTGTATTCTCTGCCGTAAGTACAAGTGTAAGGAAATTTAATCATCTGTTGCATGAATGTCATACATTTCAATCAAATTATTCTTGAAAGAACTTTCCAGATATTGTTAGTCTTAAATTCTGATTTCCTGTATTTCCATATCCATTTCATGTACAAATATTTCTGTAATATTATCTTCATTTTCTCTCGAAATTAAAAGGTTTCTAATTTTCATAAATATATTTTATACATAATACTGTAGAGTTGATGGTTTACAATAAGTCATTCTTTATTTGCCATATTAGACCATTCTGCTGCAATGCTTCTCAATGCTCAAGCCAGGCTTTTACAGAAAATTATGTTTCTTCATTTTGTTGAAATGTCATCAATTTCATATTGGATATCTACAAGCAAAGACTTCACTGTTAATAATAATTGAATTACTTTACTACCGACGTCATTTCATTGACAACTGTTTTGAGAAATGAAAAGAGATTCCAGAATTGTTCACTTTTGAATATCGTCCTAATAGGGTCTACATTATAGATTTCTTTTATTAAAGAAGAATGATGAAAATCTAATAATTAAGAAAGTGCACTATGATCAGTTTTAAATGTTCAAGTTTTTACCGTTTTCTTTTTCTGTGCTTGTTGATACATTTACTATCTCAGGAAACCAACAGTGAATCAGAATGATACGGAAGGTGTATATTTTGTTCTTTATTTGACCACCTGTGACCTTTGACCTGTCTCCAGGATAGGTCAGAGCCCACGGAGGAGGAAGCGGCTCAGGGCGAGGCCCTCAAGGAAAGTTTCCGTCGCTGTGCCGGAGAGGACATGGAGATTGATGCCTACGAGCTACAGACTGTGCTCAATGCTATCTTCACTGAAGGTGAGATTTGGCGTGTAGCACTTCTTGCATTTATGTATTTTTTAATACAATTCTATAACAATCTTAGTTCATCTTGTTACATTTTGTCATTGGTTTATACTGTACGATTTCAATTTTGAAATTCTTTCCTCAGGATGATGTCTGATTTTTTAGATTTTTGAAAACTTGTATTTGAAATCATAGCAGATTTTTTCTATTAATGAATCTCCAATTTTTTGAATTTTTCGTTAGAAAACAGTGTAATTTCCTCATTTTTGCAAACACATTTTTAAAAGTAAAAATATCAATGGTCCAGAGCAAATGATTCTTTGGGCATAATAATGCACCGCAGGGATGTTTTTTTCTCTTTCTATAGCATATTATTTTCGCTGAGCTCAATTATCTTTATCTCAATTTTGTATATTTTATCCTTTTAAATGAGTCCCCCAAAAAATTGAAATTTAAAAGAAAAATGGAATTTTTGAAATGCCAATTTTTTGTAGCTCAATCATTTTTTTGTTGTACATATTGTACATTTTTAATTCCTTCTTTTCTAACTTTCAAAGTCACATTTTTCTGGTCAACAACTTGTTTCTATTGCTTATAGGCATCGCTAATATAGACTTAGTATTCAACGATAGACATATATACAAACTTTGGCTATTTTTTCATGCACTCTGATTCAGACTTTATTTTGTAGTGGTAAACCGTTGAATTCCTAAAAAACGTCAGTTCCATAGACTTGTTCATAGTTTCTACAGTGTTAAAACATTGAGTATCTGATTTTTTCCCAACGCCTTCAGGTCGCAGTGGACGAGGAAGTAATTGCACATTGTTCAGTGTCGCTTCAGTTCTGTTCTTTATGCTTTTGTTTAAGTTGGTGTTTAGACCTCAAAGTTCCATAAAAAAAATGCATGAAATTGTACAGAAAGAAAAAAAGAAAAACCCACATTTATGCACATACAAACTTATTTTTCTATACACAGTGAATGCAAATCATTATGGTCAATGGTTAAAAAAAACAACCTCTTGGCTTTTATTTTGAATGTTAAATTTGTTTTGGAATACAACTTATCATTGACATTAAATTTTAAAAAACATGACATGCTCTTTTAACATTTCATCAGGTAATCACAACCTCATCATTGTTCTTATCATAGCCTTGTCATCTTTCTTTTCATCTTCCTTGTGTTTTCTCGTTCAGTCCATCGATCAATCCACAATTAATACCAGTCGAATTCCTTTTCAGTTTGAAGTATTTCCTAACAACTCTAAATCCACTCTGAATTCTCCTTTCTACAAACGATTTCCAAGTTTTCATTATCATTTTTATTCCTATTTCTTTTCAACACATCAGAAGTTGACTGCACCTTTACTGGTTTTTAAATTGAATCTCAAGCCATTATAGTGTCTTCCTGTTTGTTTATTTTAATTTGATACATATTGGTACATATTCATTTTTACATAGATACGAGCTCCTCCCTCTATTGAATGAGAACTATCTACTCTTGAATATTTTATCCTCTCCAAACAAGTTTACATCAATCAACCCATGTGCAAGCATGCATTAATTTTTTTTCTTTCACCTTACTGTAAAGCTTTTCTGAAAACATACAATTCTTTCAGGTCTAAGCAATGAAAGGGGGAACATGAAGTTCAAGATGTAATTCTGAATTATAATAGAAACATTAAAGGGGTTATGGGTTTAATCAATCAAAAGTAGATCTTCTCCTTCTTCCTCTACTTTCTTAAAGAACTGGATCTGTAACACGTAATTTGCAGGTCTCCGTTTATGTTGTACAAAGTTTGTGTATTCCTGTGTGAGGTGTTTTCTGTACCAGTGCTGTATCCAATATGGTAGCCAACAAATCTGTAAACTTCCATCCCTCCCTCCTTGGCTACATTCCATCTGATTGTTTGTTGTTGGGTTTTTCTCCCCTCATTGACACATTGAAACATAGCTGATATTTTGTTATTCTAGTGCATGAAGTTTAGTTTTTCATATTAATGTAAAGTGATTCTACCAAAGACACATATTGAACAGGCAGCAGTAGACAATGAAAGTACACCTGTCATGTCCAACAATGATAGTACACCTGTCATGTCCAACAATGATAGTACACCTGTCATGTCTAACAATGATAGTACACCTGTCATGTCCAACAATGATAGTACACCTGTCATGTCCAACAATGATAATGATAGTACACCTGTCATGTCTAACAATGATAGTACACCTGTCATGTCTAACAATGACAATGATAGTACACCTGTCATGTCCAACAATGATAGTACACCTGCCATGTCTAACAATGATGGGTATATCGAGTAGAGAAAGCCTAGTTTGCTAATATCTCCATTTTTCTCATTTTCATAACTCGTTTTATATCCATCCTCTTATCTTTCAACTTGTCTTTTGTTTTATGATAGGGTAGCCTGTGAATCATCACATCTCTTTTTTCTTGTATGGTGTCATAACCTATTGTCTTAGTTGAAAGGAAAGCAGAAAGAATCTCGCAATAGTACTCAAACAACCACCATTCCTACCTCTGACATCATCTTTTGGTGTCTTCATCTTTCTTTTTGTTTCTGTCATTCATTCACTCTCATGTTCATTTTGAAAGTGGTGATTCACTGCTTCTTTCGTTTACTGACAGAACATTTTCATTACAACTAAATCATATAATGCAACGTTTAAAATTATCTGGCTGCAGTTGATGTACGCAGTGTTGTTAATCATTGGTCAATTTCAGCACAGTCATCTCCCCTGGCATAAGGGGACACACAAATGGCTTTGTTTTATTGCCCGATGCATGAGTAACACACATAACATGTCTAGATCTAATTTCTGACCAGCAGGTAGATCTAACTATTGTAGAAAGTGTACACCTAGCTTTGACAATTAATTGTGTTCTCACAGTTTGAAGTAAACATATACTGCACACAGTGTGTGAGTGTGTGTTAGAGCGCAGCAGGCACAGCGGGCACTCACTTCAGTGGAGAAAAACACTTCTGACGGCTGAATTAATGCTGATAAATAAACAATCAGAGGCAGTGTTGTCTTGTGTGCTTCTGTTACTTACTGACACAAACGTGTGTTGATCTAAATGCATGATCGGTTAACTTTTAATTTTGAGTGAAAAAAATATATTGAAATGTATCATGTCATATGTAAGATTATGAACCTTTATCACATGAGATAAATTTAGAAGAAATGAGATATTAAAGTAAATTTAAAATGAAGAATCCATTGGCCATTGGGCTCCTTCTCTCAGTTGGAAAATAAAAAGCTGAACTGTAGGTACATGCAGATTAAGCCCACAAATTGTCACAAGATTTTTTTTTCTAAGTTGAATCTGTCATTGAAGCAAGAAAAAGATAAAAAGTGATACATTTGTATTTTTTTCGAATGCCAATTTTTAGAAATGAAAATGTGAAAAATGAGATGTGAGTCTTGTCATATGGATCTTTAAAACATTTTTTGGGGGTTTGTTGTTCTTTAATTTCATAGTAAAAAGCAATCACAGTAGATATAGAGAAATTAACAAGAGAATGTGTTCCTTTAGACAATAGTGTGTGTCATACAAATGTTCCAATGTCCATGATTTGTTGTTGCTGTTTTTTTCTTCCAGAGGGCATGTTTGGTAAGACGATCCGGCCAGTTCACACAATATTCCGATGGTCACTCTGTGTCTCTGCTTCACCCATACCATCATCCTCTTCTACTAGATTTTATTTTTCAACTTCTCTGTCATAAACTCCTCCTGGTCGCAAAACCACTAGTGCAATCTATATAGAAACCCCCTATGTTGAGACGATCTCACTTTCTCCTATGATTCATTTTCATACGCTCGGTGTGAGTGACAGTCTGTTCTTTATTTCATGTAACGATGATGATTGTGACTGACGCAACAACTGTGTATCATACCCCTGCGTACCCAATGATGTTGAAAACCTCTATCTTGGATGAAGGATTTATCAAAGTTCTCTGTAGATGTCGTTGCACCAAGGAGATCTTTCAGGATGTTTAGAGCTTGTAGAAGTACTGCACTGCTTTGATTCCAAATCTTCAGTTTTTACCAGAAAATGCTTGATAATGAAAAGGTCTGATGGCTTCATTACTTTAGGCCTGGCTTGTCATCTAGTGCTTCATTTCAAGTTGACAAATCACTCAAGTCTTTTGTTAATCAAATTCAAAAATCTATTTCTTTTCAACGATGGAAAACGTTGAACAAACAAATTCTCTTGTGATTATGATAGTCTTGCATTAAAGACTGAAATAGAACATTAAATTAGAAGAAGAAAAAAAAGCAGGCTCATCAGATGGTCAACTTGAATGAAAAACTTTGATGACATATTTCTTTCATTATTATCAATGCCATACCAACAAGGTATTTAAATACCACATATGAGTACACCCTCTGTTTGTTTTGTTTTCCCCATTCACTCAAACTCCCTCTCTCTTTTCTCTGTCTCTTTTCTCTGTCTCTGTCTCTGTCTCTGTCTCTGTCTCTCTCTCTCTCTCTCTCTCTCTCTCTCTCTCTCTCTCTCT
>JAUELK010245128.1:0-17081 GCA_031471215.1 Gastropteron pacificum | reverse complement strand
TGTGTGTGTGTGTGTGTGTGTGTGTGTGTGTGTGTGTGTGTGTGTGTGTGTGTGTGTGTGTGTGTGTGTGTGTTGGTCTCCATTCATTTCAATTACTGTATACAAATTACAAAAGAGGAACTGTGAAGTGTGGGAAATTGTAATTGTATTGTTTTAACAAGACTTTGTGAAGCGCCGATTCTGTCGCTAAACTAATTCTACATAAATAACTTGTACCCCCCCCCCCCCTTCTTTTTTTTATACAGTAGGTGAATACCGTATTTGCAGGTATTTGAAAGGCTTCTGACTAAAAACGGCAGACCATTGTCATCGAATCGAACCAAAGACTGTAGTAAATAGTATCGATAGTAGTAGTATGCAAAGGATCGAACTGAGTTCGAACTTGCACAACCCTAGCCTCTTGGCCTAACTAACTCTTCTTGACAAAAACAAGTGTAGTGTACAATTGTATAGTGAGAGTGAGAAGAGTAGATAGAAGGGTGGGACCTATTGTTGTACATCTTCAAATTGTGTATTTCACAACCCAAAAGCAATAACCAACCAAACAAAAAACGTAACAATATTATGTTCATGTCATCACGGACAGCATTTGAATTTGAACCCATGGCCTTTTCAATTTCAATGGAGATTAATTGTAAATCGCTGTTTGTAAAAACTGATGTTTTGCATTCGTCAACTGAAAACATGCCAATTCTTTGTATGTATTTAATTGTTTGTAGGTCTATGTGAAGCAATTAGTTAACCTCATCGTCGTCATAACAAAACATACATTATATGAGAAGCAACTCATTCATCAACATTGTCACATAATTTACATGTATTACTAATACTAATACTATTCCGTATATTTCATGTTTGAGTACGATGAACATTTTTGAAATTGCACTCATTAACACAATGTACCTTGCCAATACCAGTAGGTCTACCGCAGTAAAAAAAAAATGAAAAAATGAAAAAAGCCTGAGTTGTGCAGATCGTTTGACATGTCACGATGTTCATGTGTGAATTCCGTGATCCGAGGGTTTGTCAGTCATTGTTTGTGGGGTATTTTTGTTTCCTTTTTTTCTTTACTGACTTAACTTACTTTCTCCACTCCAATAGAAATAGAAGAAAGAAGAATACGTAGTCGATCTACCTTGAACTTTGTTAACTTTACTAATAAATAATACATACATGCATGGCATAGCATAGCAGAGTAGAGTACAATATGTATCTACTTCCACCATTAGTAACCAGTACTACTAGTATTATAGTAATAGTACTAGATCTAGTTAGTAATAATAGTAATTAACAAGTACTAGCCTAGATCCTGTCCAAACAAAGTACATGTACGACATTTCTTTGGTGCATGCAAAACTACCCGGAAGGCCCTACCTACACTGCTCCTGCCCACCAGCATGGCCACACACGACTACTACTACTGCGCTGTATGTATATATCCATCATGTATGTATAATTATGCCATCATCATAGTAAACAATAATTTAATAATGGTGTACATTGACATGTCATGTAATACTAATACCATACCGGAGTCCTAAGCTCACAATTGCGGTTGACTTACTACAGTTACAGTTACTATTACAATTACATGTACTAGTTCGTAGGCTTACATGATGTATATTATATAATATTAATATTAATATATTAAGTATGATATAATTGTCCCGACAAGTCACAAATGTTTCATTTGGTAGCTATCTCAAGCTCCTGTGGGTAAGGCAGGGCATACTAGTTAAGTACTAGTAGTGCTGCCTGGTCGGCGCCCAAACCAACATGTCTGTAGTAGTCGGGTAGGCCTACTATTTCAACATGGGAACGGTGAGACATGTGTAACGACTAAGTACTAAGTACACCTCGTGGATGATAATATGAAACTACACGTAGGCCTACTGTGGTCGATTTTTTTCGTCTGGTGGGATTCGAACCCGAGACCTTCGACTCAAGAGGCGGACACACTGACCACTTGGCTGCAAATTCATCATCAGCATCGTCACTATCGTTTACCGTTCAGAGATTGACGGTAGGACAACTTGTGTCACATTTGTCAAGTACGTAGGCTATGAACTATGACTATGATCCATTCTTCAACCTTACCCAGTCAGACACGACGAGCATAAACATTTTAAACAACATAAACAGAATAAACAAAGTAGATAACAAAAACAACAGAAATGTACGAAATTGAAAAAATACTAAATACTAGCTTGATTCAATTTGTCTTTATTTACCTTCATTTTGACAGCAACTTTGGATGATGCAAATCATGCAAAACACAAGAAGACCATAGCAAAGATACTAATTAAAAAAACAATAGTATTATTCCAACAATAAAATTCACTAAACTCTTGCCAATACTCACCACCATATTATTATAATTATAATTATTATTCAATTTTCTTGCAAGAAGATACCTACCTACTATTAGCATTACTAATTACTAACCGTGCATCATGTAAGCCGATCACTATCGCCGACGAAAAAGTGACGTACCGCCGGTCGGTAGAACATAATCAGTTTTCTGGAAACGAGAACAGGGACTGCCTTTCCATTTCGACTTTGTGATTATTTGTAATTTATAGCAAGTAATTTTAACCTTGACCATGGCGCAGAGTAGAAACATAGGCCTACGCCTTCCACTACCAACTCCCAGTACAGACCAACACCTACCGCACACGAACAAGATCTCTTATTTCAGTTGCACCTTCAAAACAGCAGTGCAATTTTTGTTTAATTTTAAAAACACACAAGGCCAACTGATTCTTCATTACTACTATTATTGGCTATTGGTGAGGTTTTGTCAACGTGACAACATTTCCACGATGGCTACGGGTACGGGCATATAACAAGCAAGCAAAGGTAATGTTTATAAAAGTACATTGAGTAACGTTGTACTACAAAATCAACAAAGATTAAGACAACATGGACAAGTACTTACCTGTGGTAATAGTAATAGTTAGAGAGAACAGAGAAAAGAAAAGAGAAGATTGAGGAAAAAAGAGGGGGAAATGAAGTTTGGATTGTGATAGTGATATATACTGGCTAGAGGAAATTGTTGAACACATGCCCTAAGATTTTCTTTAAAAAACAAACACAAACAAGAAGGATATAATCCTAGATCTAGTATAACAGCAAAACCTGATGCACCCTGAAAGGAATTTCTTTGTCATGTTTTGATAAGTTCTGATTAATTAATCAGTAAGATGTTGACAAAAAAGACAAAGTATTATTTGACGGAAAGATGATGGCGATTCACAAGACCACGCAATTTTATGAGTGCAGCAATACATTGATGAAATAGGCTACTGTACCACCATGGAATGAATACAAATTAATGATTTAATGATTCAAGTGTTGGGGAAAACCACTAAGAAAGAAAGAGTACCCCCTAGTTTGAAAATTTAACTACCAGTACAAGGTACATGTATCAACGTATCTAAGAAGATGTACAGACCTATATGAGTGATTGCAATCATGAATCCGGTGATAAGGGAAACAATAATCACTACAAATTTGAAGAAAGAAAAAATAATCATGAAAATATAATGCACCATCAAAATACACAATTTATTTTTGTCTGCAAAGTAAAGATACAAGACAAGCATTTGTATTCCTTTGACTTTGACACAGAATGTCATTTTTGTTTAAATACACAAAACAGCATGAACAATAAAGAATATGGTGCATGAAGACAATTTCAAAAATTGTAAAATTGCACCACAAACAACTTAAGGTACCAGGCTTCTCAAACGCAAATGCAGTCTGAATGTGTGTAATAATATTAATACACAAAGGTTCCAAAAGTAAAAGTCTTGTTTTGATTTAACCATTGTCTCCTGGCTATTCCAGGCCCTCCACAACAAAGTCCATGGAGTTTTCCTCCTCCTCCATGTCGAATGTGAGACCCTCAGTGGGAGACTGTTCTGAGGCTGAGGGAGGAGAGAGCAGGGTGGAAAGTTTCAGATGTCAGTGCATCACTTGTGGTCACAACTCATACAGTGGGTCAAAGTCAAAGTATAGGTCAAGTCAAGAACATTTGATTGCAAGTGATAATGATACTAAAATAATAATGCCAATGCTAGTGACAAGCCTACATTGTTGGTTGTAATGAATTACATGTATTCTATAGTAGTACATGTAATTTTGGGAACACCTGTAGCTCTTTAGACAATGTTGTTACAGTTACAGCATACCCAAGGAGATACTACAGTACCTGTACATCAGTATGTAAATGTAAAGAAGAACAAAGTAGCCAAGCATGCAAAGGAATCTGGATAACACTCAGCAGAGACGGCATGGAAGAGAGGACATTTTCTAAACATGGACTCGGCATGATAGAATATCATATTAAATATTAAGGAAGCATCAATCAACTGAAAAAGAAATTTGGACAACAACATGATAATACAGTTTAGTAGACAACAAGCCAAATTGCAACATGTAGTTACCTACTGGTACCCAACATACACTATCATATCATGAATTAAAGGTTAGCTCTAGAAACCAGGGAAAGAAAGGAAATCCATCACAGTATTCACAGAGGCTATGGCTAATACTGATACACTGAGGAAAAGTGTAAAGCTCACCTGATTATTCATATTTCATCTGCAGCAAATGTACTTCCATCAACTTTGGTAGGTAGTCCAAGGAAAGGAAAGCACAAAGCAAAAGAATGGAAGACAAGAAGTCACAAACACAGAAAAGAGAAAAGACACTTACCCTAACAACATGTCACTTACCCAAGTTAAAATAAACGTTCCTTCTCATCACTTCACCCACACCACTATATTTATTACACTTACATTACATTATACTATACAATAACATAGGCTATTTCCTATGCTGTCCAAAAAAATACAATATACCCCTCCCCCCCCCCCCTCTAATCGGACATGAGCAGGACCAAAGCCTTAGTTATAGTATTATGAGTGACATGTGATATGTATTAAACAGGAATCAAAGAAAATATTGAATTAAGGCAGAAAAACAGAACAGCCTTAATTCACAAGAAGTAAATTGATATTTCACAAGACTTTATAGTTATAGTATGGATTGAAACTGATGGTGTACCGGACAGTGTACAACAATTTCCACTTTTACTCACCTAGATTGCCGCCTTGCTCCTCTTCCATGTGAAGAATGACAGCCTCCACGGACTCTTCAGTGACCACGCCAGACATCGGAGGGTCCCTGACTTCTCTGACCTGACAGCTCTCAGGCTGGCTGGCCACCACGTGGCCTTGTTGGCTCTCCTCATCAAGCCCAGGCTGAGGCACGTGCACGCTGCTTGGATCCTCAGTCCCCTCTGTGATGGTAGCGTCACTGTCTGAGTCCACAGCTTTTGGGTCTTCAGGCACAGCTGACATTGCTTCAACTTCAACACTGTCTTTCTGAACCACGGCATCAGCCTGAAGTTGAACATTAAGATCTGACTGAGACGACTCTGTAGTATCTGCCTCCAATTCACTTGCTCCTGAAGGAATGAGGGTTTCTGGTTCTTGTGTGACGTCAAGAGTCACGTCTGATGTAGTTTCCTCAACGGCTGCTTGTTGAGCAGATCTCCTGGTTCTGCGCTCAGAGCTACAAGGGGATGGAGTGGTGGCAGGTTCTTTGCGACTTCTTGTTGACCTCCTGGACGGAGACTCTGATACTGGCTGGTCACTTTCCAAATCTACCTCCGGAAGGACAGGGGGAGTTTCAATTTCAACAGGTGGGACAAGAGCTGCTGCCTTCCTGCCTCTACCACGACCCCTGCCTCCTCGTCTGCCCTTTCCTCGGCCACCTCTGACTGGAGCAGGGCTGGCCTCTCTACTGACTGGAACAGGGCTGGCCTCTCTACTGACTGGAACAGGGCTGGCCTCTCTTGATGGAACTGTTTCAGTTGCTGTCTCACTGGCAGGTGACTCAACTGTACCTTTGTCTTCTGTTTCAGATAGTGGCTCTACTACTGTGGCATCTTTGATGTCGTCAACAATAGAGGAGTCAGGCTTTGCAGATGTCAGATCTGGAGCGTCACTGACAGCAGAAGTAGGCTCATTGGAAACAGCACTGCCTGCAGCAGTGACCTCTTTTGATTCCAATGGTGAGGCCTCTCTTTCTGAAGAGTCTTGAATTATTTGTCTAGCTTCAGTATTTGTGTCCAATTCGTGCTGAGAGAGTATCTCCAGGGCTTTGTTTTCTAATGAAGATCCTTCAGAGATAGGTAAGGATGTCTCTTGCGATGGGTTTGTTTGAGATTTTGAAACCACAGCTTGCTCACATTGTTCCTCAGCAGCTTCAACATAGCTTTCTTTATCTAAATCTAAATCTTGTGTGGGTTCCTCCATTTCCACTGAAGATTTGCCCATGGTGTGATCCACACCATCCTCCTCAGTGACCTCAGACAGGACAATCAGATCTCCAAAATCAAAGTCCTCCTGAGTATCCTCCTCATTTTCTGCAGACACGGGCCGAGACAGCTCAGGATTTGTCTCAACTGATTCCTCTGTAGATGTGCTGGAAATGGCTGGAACCTCGTTCTCAACACCTTTTTTAGGACCTGGAGTGGACTGCAACTTGACAGATTCTGATGAGGCAATGACAGCAGTCAAGTCACTGACAAAAGCATCATTGCCTGCAGTCTGAGATTTGGCAGGATGTGGTCCCCTTCTCTTTCCTTTAACTGGAGCCTTCTTTGTCTTTCCTTTTGGGGTTTTAAGAGTTTGCTTCCCTTGAGTGTTCACATCTAGATCAGGGTTCGCAGAATCTGGTGTGCTCCTGTCTTGTTTTCCTAAGTCTGCTTGTGCCCCTGGTGTGCTGTCTTCTTGCTCTGCCGTTTGAGTGTCAATCTCTGGAGTCTCTTTGTCTAATGCTGATGTACTGTGCAAGGGCTCTGACTCCCCCGTGCCTGAGCTCTGAGGAAATGGATCAAGGTCTTCTACACTTTCCACTCCTTGCACACTTAGCTCTGTAGACATCTCACTTTTCACCCTCTTGTCCCCATGAGAAGATTCAACATTCATATGTTGAGCAATGTCGTCCTTCTGTGAGATGTTTCCTGGAGAATCAAACACTTGCTCATTAAGGTTTGTGGACACCAGGTTTTGTGCCTTCAGTGTAGCATCGCCTCCATCAGACACTAAAGCAACTGTCTCATTCCTGTCTAAACCCTCTATCTGGACTGAGTCTGCAGTTGTTGTAGTAACAGCACACTGATCCTCTTCTGATTTCTCAGGTTGTATGTTCAGACTTCGAGCGGAAATAGCAGCATTGTTTGCTGTTGTCTGGTTAATTGAGCTAGACCATTCTTCTTGCCCTGGCCCTAACAAAATCTTTTCCTCCTCAGTACTGACTGTTTCACCGATGATCATGTCCTCAGCAGTGGTCTGTAACAAATCTCCATCGTCAACTCCTGCAGCCTTCGGGTCCTGATCAAGGACATGTACCTCATTGTCCTCTACTTCACCCGTTGGCTCAGCCAGGAAATCAGCAATTCTACTGTCATCCTCTCCACTGGCCGCAGATTCTCTCGCACCCGCCTCAGAATCATCTTCTGAGGACGAAGAGTCACTTTCTCCATATATCAATCTTTGCTTCT
This sequence comes from Gastropteron pacificum, assembly GCA_031471215.1. Lineage (NCBI taxonomy): Eukaryota > Metazoa > Mollusca > Gastropoda > Cephalaspidea > Gastropteridae > Gastropteron > Gastropteron pacificum. The sequence goes on along the minus strand of JAUELK010245128.1, from coordinate 9,505 downwards.
TCTTCATTTTCTCTTCAAGTCTTTGTTCCAGCTTTCTCTTCCTCTCCTGTTCTTTCTCTTTTTTCTTGAGCATATTTGCCTTCTCCCGCAGAATCTTTTCTTGAATTTCCTGCTGAAATTTAGCTTCCAAGTCGGTATCTGCTGTAATAGCTTCTGGTCCAACAGCTTTCAGCTTGCTCTTGTTCACATGGGGAGCTGTCTTGACTGCTACCTTGGCAAACAAAGAAGTCATAGATTTGGGCTTTGGCTTGGCCGAGGCCTCAGTTTTCTCTTCAGTGGACCCAGCAACAGCAGTGACAACTGGAGGAGCAACAGGTACAACATCCATTGGTTTCTCCTCAGCTGCATCCACATCAATACCCATCATCCGCTTCTCCTCATCTTCTGCCCTCTTCTCATCTTGCTTTATTTCCTCTAGAGATTTGGCTCCGTACAAAACTTTTGGTTCAACAGAATTCTCCATCTCTGGTTCTGACGGATTTGCTTCATCTTTCACCTCTTGCTTTGGTGGTATTGGTATGGAGGCAAGATTCATCTCTTCACTTAAAATAGGCAACTCTGCGTCCTTAGACGTACCCTCTTGCTTTACAGTGATGAAAGTCTCCAGAGGCTGGACTGTGTCGCCCGAGACTGCCGTCTCATTGCTATCCTTCTGACTTCTTGGGGGCAAGGGGGGTAAGACAGGTCCCTGCTTGCCCACCATTTTGGGCACCTTGATGTCCACGTCTCCAGACCCATCATCTTCTACATCCAAATCCATGTCATCATTTTTCTGCACCACTCTGCTTCTCTTTTCTTTGTCACCAAAGCCAAGATCTTTGGTTGCCTTGCGCAGCTGTTTCTTGCCTGTCTTCTGCTTGTCTCCTTCCACCTTGGCTTTGGGAGTTTCTGAAGAGGGTGGGGGACCCTTTGGAAGAGGTGGTTGCTTAGGTGTTTGTGCTTGTTTAGGAGTAGGAGGTTGCTTAGGTGGTGGTGGTGGTGGTGGAGCGCTCCCCTTCCCTTGGCCTTTCTTCTTCTGGGATTTCTCCAAGAGCATGTTCTTCTCATATTTAGGATTCACCTTCACATATTCCTGTAAAAGAAAATGCAGTGTGCTTTAAATCAACATGCTTTGTCCATTAGTTAAAAAAAAAAAGGTGTTCTTTCAAAATTATTAAAAGTTTTGAACATTGTTGCTGTTGAATATCGTAAAAACACTTGGATGAGATGAAATTGATGAGAGCTAGAGAATAGAAAAAACAGCAAAGTAAATATCAAAGACAGAACTGTTCAGCTATCAGGCTAGTCCCAAGCTACCTCCTTCAGCAACCTCTCTAATTTGTCAAATCTTCATTATCACACATTTATTTTTCTGTAAATTTGCCATCAACGGAAAAAAAAGTTGGAAACTTCCATTTAACTTTAAAATAAAACCAGCGGCATGAAAGTTTACAGTGTTATAGAGCTACTTAGTGTGGGGAACAGCAAGTCTACCTATACAGAAAACCAAAAGTAAGAGCAGTGTTTTATTGACTAGAGCCATCATGTGGAAGTGGAAAAAATAGGGCAGTTGAATTGAAAGATGACCATATGTGTACTACACATAATCTTATGAGAACACTGGCAACTGACTAGAGGTAAAAAAAAAAAAATGTAATTTCAAAACACTGCCAGCTGAGCTCCACTGGTGCTCTAGCACTCTGATTAAAAACATTGTTATTCTTAAGACGCTGCTTCTGACAATCAACTAAGATACAAGTAACAAACAACAGCTAAACCTAAACAAACATATAAAAATACACTTGAATCATGTAGGTAAGCCTACATCTAGACAATGATAACTCTTTGCCAGTCCACTACTTGAACACTGCTAATATAACAACTGGATGGGTTCAAAAGGACAAGACAACTGTAATCCAGGATGACAAAATATGGAGGTGACAGTGAATGTAGATAGGTAGGAATAGAGTGGGTTACACTTTGCGTAGCGAGGCATGATACTGCTACAGCCAAACAAAGATAGTTGGAGGAGAGATGATATACTAATCTGTAACTCTTGGCACTGAACGGATGGTCAAGGTGAAGAGAAAAGTAGTGTAGAAACAAATGACACACGGAATTAGCATAAACCGTAATTAATAGTCAAACGTTATCCATCTTTTTCGTCTAAGCTTACCTTGTACTTGTTGAAATGTCCCTCACTTTTCGCATGGTCAGTTGACTCGTCGAAGTCATTCAAAGTGACTTTACAAAGAGAACAGTAGAAGCCAACCATTGGGAACATGAACTCTATACCTGGAAAATAACAAACAACAGATGTTCATTAAGTTCCAATGTTTATTTATCCAGCATACTTGTTCACTGTTCAAAACCTATTAATGGCGATGCACACAAACACACACACAAAGAGTCATCTTGGGAAGTAAAAGATGTTGGGAAATCTTCTGATTGGTTTCTTAACAACAGACTTTCATTACTTTCAAGAAATCAAACAATTTTCTCAACTAATCAATGCCTCTCCTCAGTATGACATTGGAGAAAACAGTGAAACGAGTAGTACATGTTTACCTTTGAAAATGGTAACTTTCCACAAACTTTCTATAAAATATGTGTTGATATAAGCTCCATCATTAAAAATATAACAAATTATTATCAAATGAACATGACAAACAATGTATATTTACTAAGTGACTCCATTTGGAAGCACACACATAAGTTCATTACTAACAAAGGCAACAACTACATACATTTCCAAATGTTCCTGATTTTGTTCAAGGGTTTCACAGAAAAAATTAAATCCAAACCAACATGTTGCTCAATCCATATTATTATAACGGTTAACATCTGTTCACAATACTGGTACGGTTTCATACACCTGGATACTCCTATTCCTTTATGTGCACATTTAGTTAATGTTAAAATGCCTTACTGAACAGGTGTGCTCATGTTTTTGCAAAGCATTTGGAATGAAAATAAAATAGTACACACATACTTTTGAACACATTGTGATGTCTCAATACTATAAATTTCACTTGGAAAAAAATGACGCATTTTGACGAGTCTCAAGTTGGAAAAGTAAAATAAAAACAATGCTTAGAATCTGAGTGCAAATTGGCATCGCAATAGCATTTTTTCATTTAGTCTCACAAAATTGTAGAATTAAAGAAGCATCCATTAGACATACCTTTCACTTTCTGGCTGACTGGCCGGCCAAATTTCTTTGCTGACGTTTTCTTGGGCCTTTGTGCTACCCATGGACGTGTTGTCATCGAGACAGCCTGATTCAAGACAAAAAGTAGGATAAAGCATATGCTTTCCGACTGAGTACCCCAAGAAGTGTTCTTTAGCTTTGCACTACTATAAAATCATAAAGATATAAAAGATAAAATGTCTCTACCAATACACTTCATTTGAAATAAGTAGCTAATGTAGTAGTAATAATAAGACAAGTGTAACAACAAACGAAGACTGGTTGGTATGGAAACTGTCCCTTTCCTATCCTAGATACGGTATACACCGTTATTCTTACCACTAATAATACTAACTACATGTAACTAACATGTAATAGCTTTCACAAACTTACATAAATAAACTTAAAATACACTTACAGTTATGTGCTTCTTCCCATGGCTGTGCTCAAAATATTGTTCAATAGAGTTGTTGTTGATAAGACAATGTTTGCACCAGTGGTTCCCACCATCCAAAAACTCAGTGTAGACCTTGGCAGCCTTGCTTGCTTGTGTTCCTCTCCTAGAAGTGGATTCAGATTCCTTCTTGGAATCATCCTGCAATGGTTGAAATAAATAGACTTCAGATACATTACAATTACATGATAAAAAGCAAACATGTCTGAAAATGAAAAGAGAAGGAAATGCCTCACTATATCAAATGTATTGTACTACATAGGTCTAGTAAGAACTTATATATTCAAAATGTAAAAATAAAGAGTAGGGCCTACATAACATACGTATTAATAGAATCAGAATATCAAGGACTTGCTCTTTCCTTTCTGTTAATTCTATAAATTAATTGACTTATAAAATGTCAATAACCTTTCTTTACATGTGGGGAAACAGTTTTAGTTTTAATAACTAAACTTGTACTGTCTTTGTAATGAGAATAAGACAACAGAAAACTAACCTTGGACTTATCAGACGTGTTCTGTTTGCCTCCTTCCACAACACCTTTGGAAGCAGGTCCATCTTTATTTAATACCTTCCAGCTCCCTTTGCTTTCGTCACTCTTGGACTTGGCAGTGCTTGTCTGTTTCATGCCAGCATCCTCTATCCGTATTGAAGCTTTGACTTCTTCCACGGTACCGGTAATGTCTTCTGTGCTCATCGTTGCAATTTTCTTCTCAATCTCCTCTTGTTCATTTAAGTTCTCTTTCAGCAAAGGATCATTGATTCCAGCCCCACTCCTTTGGCTTTTCCGCATCAGTTCATTCTGGGTCTTCCTCAATACACCTAACTTCGCTCTCTGAGCATTTATTTCAACTTGCTTCATTGACAATTTTGTCAATATTTTATCTCTATCAGCGGAAGAAGATTCAGAGATCTGCAGACAAAAACCATAATACTCTAATTAAATTAGTTCTGGTAATTGTATGATGAAGGAAAACAAAGTATAATTTGCTTTGTTTACTCATTATTTACGAATAATCTATAAGTAAGCTAAAAGTATGCTTGCACACCCACAATGTACAATTGGCTTAGCTTTAAACTTAAAGAAGCCTCATGCTCCAGCAAAGTTTAAAATTGATGTCTTTTAAATTGAGCATTAGGGGAATTCAATTCACTTTAGAGATTAAACAGGACATCATAATATAAAATGTTTCCTGGAAATGACTGGTGGGTAGCCTTGCCTTGATAAGTCAAGACAGGTGCTCTCATCTTATGGAAATAAAAATGAACAGTATGATGGGTATACAGAGATGGCCATTGATCAGGTAGGCCTTTCAATGAGCGACCTTTGAACAGGTTTGAATGTATTATGTATGTATCATAATTTAAGCTGACCCAAAGTGTAACATCCATAATATAGGGCTTACATCAATCAATAAAGCAACTTACATATAACTTTTATCAAAAGAGAAAGAGACCAAAAAAATTACATTGCTACAGTATTGTAGCCTATCTAAATTATCATTCAATATAAGTATAAGGTGATAACTCACCAGTGTCAGAAGTTGCTTTGTTTGGTGCTGAGCCTCTGCTAAATTTTCCACACCTGCTGGTACAGCAACACCTTTCTCTTCCAGTAACTTTCGTAGGTAGGTCTTCCTCTCTTCTGGAGCCATCTTACTCACATTGACACGAGGAGTTTCCTTCTTTTTCTCTTGACTCTCACTCTTGGCCTTGGACACCTGGGGCACTGGCTTGCTTGGACGTCGCTCTACAGGCTTGCGATGGATAGGTGACCTTCTGTCAGGACGTCTGGCTGAAAATCGCCTCACTCCTCTCTCCAAAGACCGCGACCTGCGTCTGTCAGGAGATCTCCTGTAGCCTGGGGACCTGGACCTCCTTCGAGTTGGTGTCCTTGACCTTCTTCTGCCGGGACTGCGGGACCTTCTCCTCGGGGGAGTTCGAGACCTTCTCCTATCAGAAGGTGAACGCTTCCATCTTTGAGGAGTCCTAGACCGACGCCCATCTGGAGTCCTTGATCGGAGCCTAACTGGAGACTTCAACATCTTTCGCCTCTCTGGGGACCTCCCAAGACCATCAAATCTGTCTGGGGAGCGCTGTCTTGTGCCATACAATTCACCTCTTGGTGATGGCTCTCGATCTCGAACAGGACTTCGTCTCCTTGGGGAAGAGTACCTAGAGTCAGGCTCTCTACAGTCATCAGAATACCTTCTACTGTCTATTGGACTGCGTTGACCCTCTCTCATAGGTCCTTGATCCTCAATCATCCTCCTTGCTTTACTAGGCAGAGGTGAAAGAGGGGAAGCTGAACGCTTCACCCTACTGCCCTCAGATTTAGCTGGGAGGATGATTCTGCGTACAGTCTCAGAGTCGTTATCTCGTTGGTAGGACTTGGACATCACTGTGAAGTTCTCGACCTTGGGTTGCCGAGACCTGGAGAGAGCCCCAGTAGGAATAAGGCCACTGGTTAGATCGTCCTCCTCCACACGTGGTCTGCGTGTGGTAAGCAGGGGCACAGCTGGAGCTCCATAGTCATTGTCCTCTGGGTAGAAATACTCGTCTTTGGGCTGATCACGGAACCTCTCAGATAGATAAGGCGGAGAAGAATTCCGACCTCCTCTGTCTGGACTTGCATTTCTGTAACCAGATGAGCTGCCGTATTCTCTTCTGCCAGGACTGTGCTCTTTTGTTCTCCCAGGTGACAGTCTATGACGTGGAGGGGTTGCAACATCTCGCGACAATGATCCCCTCCTGGAATCATCCCTGCTGTAATCATATCCCCTTCTCCTGGAGTCAGGACTTTCATGACTCCTCCTGTGTTGGAAGTCACTGCGGCGGGGTGGACTGGCACTCGGCAAACGCCCGCTTCGCCTGTCCGAGAAACTGTCACGGGTTCTGTCTCTTAGAGGACTTCTACGCTCAGGATTACGACCTCTGTCCATGTACTCGTCCCTTTCAAAGGACTGGCGACGGATTCGGTCTGATGACTGCATTCGGACAGTCCTTTCAGGAGATGGAGAAACACTTACCCTTTCATACTTTGATGACTCCCTAGCACTCTTAATAAGTCTGTCAATGCTTCCAGAGTCTTTGCTCATACCTAAAAGGGAAGCTGCAGCATGTTCTGGGAACTTTTCCTTGCCATCTAAGAATGATGCTGCGGCATTTACAATACCTGTCTTCTCATTATCTTCTATCGTTTTCTTCTTTTTGGCCAACTCCTGCATTCTTTTAGAAAGATCAAAGTTAAATCCAATAGAATGCAGAATACCCTGAACAGTGGAATCAATTTCTTCACTATTTATGTTTTCTGCACCAGCTTGTGACTTTGCATTTTTCAGTTCTGCTTCAATCTTTTTCTGCAGTGATTCAATCTGAGATGTTTCCTCAGTCTTATGGATGGATTTCCTCCATTGCTCATACATCTTATCTTGAATGTCAAAAGAATCGGTTTGTCTTTTGGAGGCCTCCATCTCTTGGGGAGCAGCCCAAAAGGGTTGCCCCTTGGATTTCCCTCCAGAATCTTCTTTCTCCTTTGAACGGCCTCTTTGAGTCGCTTCATCCTCACCTTCATAGTGGGCAAGCTGGCTCAGAGCACCTTCTCTAGAGTAAGAAGCAAGTTGACTCAGGGCATCAGTGGCTGTTCTTAGCTGCTGGCTTGTGATATCTCCCGCACTGGATGTGTCTGCTGCTTTGCCTCTAAGAATTTGTAGAGTTTTCTCCAAAGTGCTCATCTCTATGCCACTGCTGGAGGAAACACCAGCACCGCTGCTTGCAGACTTCAGGATGGACCTTGGCATACTTTGATCTGCTGCTGGCTTAGCAGATGGAAACAGCTGTGATGAAGTCTGTTTCCTCTCCATAAAAGCCACACTGTCAGCACTACTTAACTGGCTACTTTTAATTGACTTTTCTAGCTTCTCTGTAGCCTTTGAAATTCCAGCAAACAGGACGTTCTTCAGTCTGTCATCCTGCAGAAGAGCATCTAAGTTGACATTGCTTGAATTAAGGGATGACAAAAGCTTCTGGGCGTCAAGACCGATGGCATTCATATCAGGCTTTTTAGAACCACTGTGAGCTTCTTGTCTTGACCTTTCTGTTCCAACAGACCCAGGGTCCCTGACACTGTGACTGTGCTGTGGCTGCTCTGTTCTTGGGTGGGTGTAGACTGGGCTGCTGTACTCTGATGGCCGAGGCGCTGCAGCAGAGTAAATTGTCTGTTGCTGAGGATAGAACAAAGTGCTATGAAATAAGAAAAGGACAAACAGACAAATTCACTGATGGTGATCTCTTCATAATACATTATATTCCATTTTCTCTCTCTCTATATATATATATAGATATAGTATAGTTATTATACCATGTAAATCAAAATAAACTAAACTGAATAAAGAATCCACCAGGAAAATTGAAGCATAGAAAATCCATGACAATAAAATGTAGCAAGGTTAAAAGCAGAAAAATAAATAAGAATGTTGTGCTAAGACTAAGAGATCTAGTACGAGTACGAAAGTGAGTGAGAAGAAGTGTATAAAATAATAATAATAATAATAATAACAACAACACAAAACTGAGGCAGGCATTCCTTCCTACCCTGCACCATCATCAAAAACTGGAACAAAATCCTACATATGATGTATGTCATAAAGGCCAACACCAGTGCATCATCAACAACCTTTTGTGTCAGTGGCCTCTTGTCCCCTCTAAAAAATTAAATGACAATTTTTGTGTGATTCTCCCTGCTTGAAGACCCCCCTATGATGACAGAATAATTACACTTAATCTAATTAATAAATCATTATTGTAGTCACTAATGTAATTAAATGGAAGAAGGAGAATGGACAGAGTCTAGCCCTAGAGTCTTTGTCAAGATCAAAGCTTACGACACACAATTTGGCTTTAAATATATAGAGGCTACTATATTCTGAATCAGAGGTGAAAGCAGAGTAGAGTCTAAAAACCTGAAACTCTATTTTTGTTAAGTTGCCATGCCTGATATATATGGAAAGTGGGTTAATAATGTCCTGATGTTCTGCATTCTTCAAAACCGGAAAATATGTTGCCATCAGTTTTCAAAACCTGATTTCAGACACATGCCTGACAGCTTTCACCCCTGTTTTGAATGCTTTATCATCTAGAGATCTAACTAATCAATCTGCAAGAATCTGCTGGAGTGCTAAACTGGATAATTATGAGGCTATTTCTAGAGTTTATATAGATAGATCTCTGTAGACTGTAGTGTCTGCTTGTTGTCCGCACAACCCACCCACTTAAATTACCAACAGTTTTCACCCATTTTCTTTTGTCGGCTGAGTAATAACAAAGTTTACAAAGCTACTAACAAAGGATGTAGAACAGAATCAGCTTAGTTAGGCCCCTCTACTAGTCTGTCTAAGCATTTCTGTCTGTTTTAGGGCCTAACCTCCTAAGCCTTAAAGGCATGGTCTATGAAAGTGAAAGCCTTGATTCGGTTACTTTGTGAGTGCAACAGTCAACGTATGAACAAGGATAGAACAGAAACCTTCCCATGAAACACAATTCTGTATCTTATGAAGTGTCTCTAGAAACTTAGGGACCTAGAGATGCTAATAATGTACAGCTTTCCATAGGAAAACTACCTTCTGTTTCAAGAAATAGGCAATACCAGTCGAAAAAGACTTCTTCCCAGAAGCCACTTTTGTGTCTTTTTAAATCCTTTTATTTTTTAAAGAAGAGAATGTTGATACCTCCAGTCACTAAATTAACCTTCACTCACCGTACGTCGTGGGTGTAATACACCCAGTAAGCAATTGAAATGGCTGCTATTGCTATGTGAAAACCCATGTGAATTTCAGAATGAAACTCCATCTATTCCTCAGGCACCCATTAAACTTCATGAAAAT
>JAUELK010245017.1:1875-17081 GCA_031471215.1 Gastropteron pacificum | reverse complement strand
GAAACATTTGTGAATCCTGTGAAACCTTGTTTCTTAACAAAGATATTAAAGGTAAGAAGCAAATAGCCTTTGAACTTGTAATCATGTTGAGACAGATTGGGTATTTTGACCCGTGTTTAGGAGATATCACAAACTTGGTAGTACATTATCTCACTTACCAACATTGAAAAAACAAAAATTTTTCTTTACCCTACTAAAGAGTAATAAGTAAAACACAATATTGCATCGAGAAAATACATTGTAACTGTAGTCACCTGTCCGGTCGGTACATTGGAAGTTGAAGATTGTACACGTTCTACTACTACTAATACTGCTGCTGGTGCTGCTCACAGTGGGCTCAAGTATCCAGTATACATAACAACATACATATCAATGTATCTCGTCTTACTATTATTTCATATGTATTGTCATTGTTCCTTCAGACCATCGCAGAAGAGCTGGAGGAGGACATAACAATAGAGGAACTTCAAGAGATGATTGCATTTGCTGACAAAACCCAGTCTGGAGCTGTCAATTATAAGGACTTTGTGAAGATCTTGAAGAGGCCAGAATGGAAAGATTGACCCCCCACCCCACTTTGTTCATATTATTGTTTCGCAAAAGGAAACTGTTGTTAGTTACAAAAATGTTACATAGTTCTGTGTATTCATGAATCCATATTCTAATGTCAAAGCGACACCTGTGCAGTGTACCTGAATTTCATTTTCATTAAAATCAGTGGCATTGGCACCTGAAGTTCCAGACTTTGTCAGACTTAATTATTTGAACTACTGTATGAATATGAATGATGACAATGACAAAACCCACCTGTTGGTTGTTACCGATATCATTATTAATCAAGTAACAACACAACCAAAGAAGGCAGACCAATTGAAGAGAAACAGAAGGTAAAGACAAGATTTTACCTACCATTGCCAAGAAAACCTTTAAAAAGTAATAGCAGGGCTAACAAGACAGTTGTTTATCTTATTTTATACTTGTATAATTGTGATTTACAGCATACATGTAAATACTTACATATTATTATGTCAGTCATTGCCTATGTGATAGTTACTAGACTAGTAGACAACAAATGAAATAATAACGTTCAAATTTTTTTTTATAGAAAAGTGCTTTGTTCGGTTTCATTATTTCAATATATCATTATATTGCTTTTATAAGTATATTAATAATAGTATAGTACAGATATATATTTAAATAATAGAAAATAGGTGAAAATATCTTTTAACACATACTGAATTGAATACTGTAATTTTGCATAGTCTTCAAATATGATTCAGATTTATTTTGAAAGCACAAATAATACTTTCAACTTTCACATACCTACAATAAATTTTAATTTTGACATACATGAATACAAATGTAATGATTTTGTCCCTTGAGTGACAATTTATTTAATTATTAACTCCCCTGAATTCGCAAAAACATGTTAATGTTACCAGTGGTTGTATAAAAATGGTTGAAATCAGTATATTATCATTCATAGTATAGCCTACTAATAATTATATGCTGTATATGTTTGAATGGTTTAAAACTGTTCAACACATTTTTTTTTAGCATAGGATTTACATTTAAATGTGGTGATTCCTCGGTTATGCAATACGACTATTGTGAGAATAACACATTTTGAAATTAAATCAAAATTATTAGAAAGCACTGAATGAAATATGGCCAAAATTGTTGGCTAGGTATCGAGATATATCTGACACCCTATTTGTGGCATCCTAAGTGACTAAGTGTCAACATAGGAGGACCTGTCAAACAAAACTCTCTAGGGGACAATCCCTTGGCACTTACCAAACTGATCTCATCGTCGTATGTATGACGAATAAGCAATGCGTTCCCACAGAGTACACTCTAGTCCAAAGTGACTTTACATGGCCAAAAAGAGATCTGATACAAGAGGCTAACAACACATGTGACAGTGAGATCACAACAGAAAAAAAAGAAGTCCAATACATGTACCAGAACAGCACAGTAACACCAATGTGAAAACAGACTAAAGATTCCGAGATATTTTTGTAACTGTCATTTATTACATCAATGTGTCTTTATTTAGTTGTTGCGCTGGTTTCCTCCACCACCTCCTTGTTGTCCTCCCCTGCCACCAGTGAAGGTGGGAGTTGGGTTAGCCACATGAAGGTTGGGGAGATTTCCAAAGTCCTGAAAAAAGCAATAGAAATGGAACATGATTAGATTGTATTGCAAAATAAGAGACCAAACAAAACTCTCATCCCCCTAACATTTCTTGGCATCAACAAATAACTGTAAATGTAGAACAATTGTTGAAGTATACACTGTACGTGATAAATTTAGTTCATTCAACCCTCTAGCAATTAAATTCCGTGATCAACAAATATCACTATGCTATGGGTCTTTGCGGCATATTCCCCCATCTTTACACAGGCAGTTTTGGGGTGCTACTTTGGCTCATGTCTATAAAAAGTTGAGTTGATTATAGATCACATCAAATCATTATAATTAATTGCAGATTAAAATATCATTATCAACCTTAGGGACTAACCACACCAATTTCTAATGACCAACACTGTTGACAACCCATGTGAGGACTGCAGACTCACACCATAAGAAAAAAAGTTCTAGCAGCTCAGAAACAATTGTATTCATTGTAATCATACGAACGAGACAAAAAGTTTCATCATGGCAAATATTAAAAATCTTTTAACACAACAATTCATAAGCTACTGACATGGTACTAATATTACTAACCAGTGGTTAACCCATTCTATGAATGGGACAGGGAGAAATATTTTATTTAGAAAGAATTAGCTCAGGTAGAGCCCTTAAAAGTAATTTGAAATATTGGTACCACATTAGACCAGCTAGTTTCACTTAAAAACAAACAAAAAACCCTTGCTATCTTATGTAGATCTAGATATCTAAATCACATGAAAAATCCTTTTTTTAAAATGTTGTTACCTACATAGAAGAAATGAAGACATAATGGAGTAGAGTAAGATAAGACAATGCTGGATTCTATTAGTTCTAAAGTTCTACTCTAAGAGATCTAGAAGATTAGACTAATTCTCATTGTGCTATGGGTATGGGTCCTTGCGGCGTACCCCCCCTCCCCCAAATCTGCATCATTACACAGGCAGTTTTGGGGTGCTACTTTGGCTCATGTCTATAACACCTTTTGATGTCATAACAGATTTGGATTCTACTGTAATGGCTGTAAAGCATTGACAATTTATTTTTTATGAGGAGAAGACTATAAGAACACATCACACTAAAAGAGACATGTTCCAGCAGCTCAGAAACAATTGCATTCATTGAAATCATACGAACGAGACAAAAAAGTTTCATCATGGCATAAATATGGAACATCTTTTAACATTTAAGCTAATGGCATGGTACGAACATTACTAATAGTATTTAGGGATGATACACTAAATTGAATATTCCTAAAATATGAATAAAGCCAGCAACTTTCTCTGGGCTATCAACATGTGCGGTAAATAGAAAGGATGAGGAGAATGTAACACAAAGTATTGATCGTCATCTGACTTACAAGAGCCTTCAACATCTCCTTGGTGTCAGCATCAACTTCAATGGATTCTTGGTCAAGAGCAGAAACCTGAAATAAAACATTTTATTAGTATAAGATTTGGAAGGAAAAATTCAAGACCCATATAGTTTAAAATTAAGGCTAAGGCCATTAATTATGAAATAGCTGCATGTTCACTTTAATTCTATGCTGTATAATAAACATTGTACGAACCATTTACATAAGAATCGCAAGTACAGATACAAGAATGTATATTAGTAAAGTATAGTTAGACCAACAATGTTTAACTTGCCCTGGAGCATATTATGTGTGCAGCGAACCCAGTGAAAATTGCTGACATCCCCTGAACTTTTTACGGTCGTGTTGCAAAAAAAAAAAAGAGCATATTATTCAGTATGTGATGGTTAGTCTCTCTGTGTCGGAATTTTGTCAGTGTCTGCAGAGAAATTTCATAATTTCGCGGAAGTCTGGATCCCCTGCCAATGGCCAAGTACAGTAGAGTAGAACCCAGATATCTCTACTTCTCTTAACTCGACTTTCGGCTTAAGTCGACTTGATTTGGAATTCCCAACTTTTTCTTTATACAGTATTACTACGTCGACATTTTTTACCTCTACTTTCTCTTATGTTGACATGAACTTAAGTGCAAAGTGACATAAATAGTCACAATGCACTCGGCTTGGCCCTGGAGTTCTTGATGAGCCTATCGGAGTCAATTACAGTCAATGAAATAACAGCGTGCGGCCTAGGAAGAGGATGGATAGGGGGAGTGGAGTGGAGTGGAAGGCATGGGCAGGGTGGGGAGGGAATGGCGAGAGTTTCCCATGTTGCAACCTGCTGCAAACTCTTTTAATACTCTTATGTCGACTTTCTCTTTACTCGACGTGATTTCAATAGTCCTAGCAATGTCGACTTATGCGGGTTCTACTGTACTAAGTAGGGCCTTACAAACAACTAAAAAATCTGCTGTCCATTAGTGCTCTAGTTTCGCAGGAAAACAGGAACATTTTGATAGAGTTAACAGATTCCAATCCAGGAGACCTAACACATTAACACAGCATGTTCATGTTTAAGTTGCAACGTACTTCTGGCACATAGTTGTCTCTCCTCTCTCTCTCCTCCTCCTGAAGCTTGATAGAGATATTCCTCACTGGGCCTTTCTGAATTCTCTTCATCAAATGGGTAACAAATCTGTGAACAAAATATAAAATGTCATTCAGATTAAACTGCGCCTTTGACATTGTCGGCTATAATATTAATAATTTTAAGATGGCGCAATGTAGGCCTAAGACTAAGTACTTGGTTAACGCCCACAAGGGCTGTCGCACCACATGGCAGAGACAAGACATTCCGTTTCAACACGGCCTGCTAAATAACTAAGCAACATCGTTTCTATTATGTTGCGCTTTATCCCAGATTTCGTTTTCAACTTGCTAAAAGAAGCCAAATTAGATATATCTTATTGTTATGTTTGGTTAGGGCACATAAATAGGTGCACAACGTCAGGGTAAAAGTGCAGTTTAGTGTCGTGACTTTGGGTGGCGAATACTGAAATGTCTTTAACATTCCTGCTGAATTCGTTTTGGATTTATGTAAAATCTCTTGGGAGTTTTGTGGTGTTTATGGATTCATTTAGCCTTCACTGTACGTCATGGGTGTAATACACCCAGTAAGCAATTGAAATGGCTGCTATGTGAAAACCCACCTATTCCTCAGGCACCCATTAAACTTCATGAAAATATAATATTTCGTTGAAGCCGACATAGCGTAGATCTAGATCTAGCCTATATCTCGGCAGCCGGCCGCAGCCATGAAAGGTAGACCTAGGCCTAAACAAGCAGTCACCGCAGTCTCGATTATAATTTACGCCATGCATATGCAGCCTCCAAAATTTCGCATTTTAAAAGAGAATTCAATGCCCTTTCTGATGAACTAACTTTGATGACGATCAATTAACAAATAGTGGGAGAATTCATTGTTGCTGGCGTACGGGTGTGATTACACCCACCACATAGGAATAGAAGGGTAAAACACGACGTACGGCGAATAAACAAGGTAAGAAGAAATGATACTCCAAGTATGTTCAGAACAGTGTGAAAACAATCGACCCTTCAAAACAGGGTTAGAGACGACTCATTTTAGACCTATCTATAGGCCTAATGTCTGCCGCAAGATTAATTAGGTAATAGTATTACGGTATTCGTGCACCCTTGTTGCCCATCCAAGAGTGGACTAGTAAACAATAGTAGACGCCCATCCGCGACGCTAAACTGTACTTTCACCGATCTCAGAATAGGTTTTAAAGCGCGACTGCAGTTATTTGGCAGGCTCGACGACGATTGTAAAGCGGGTTGGCTGGACAAAGATCCGTAATAATGGCAAAAACATTGTGTTTCGCTAATGAGGTTTAGATCCGTGTTTTTAACATCAATGAAAAGCCTGATAATTTTTCTTTCTATCAACATCCAGTTCATGCAATTTGGTTGGGCTACTTCGCGAGGAATTAGCTATGCTATAGTGCTTAGGTTCGTAGACTATTTGGTTAACGCCCACCAGGGCTATCTGAAACTGAAGATCGAAAAACGGGTCGACTGGATCTGGACAAAGATGAATAATGGGAAGGAGTTCCGATGCGCACCTCACACATTCCACTTCCTCACTTCCGGCAGTTGGATTATGATCTATTATAACAAAATGGCGACCTAAACAACATAGGAAGACCAGTTGTATGTAAAATTGTTTACAAAAGAGTGAATCTAGATGTAATTGTGTTATTTAATCGCTTATTTTTGTTCGAGGTTTGGATAAGGAAAGTATCGATTACTGTTTGGAAACCGTTAAGTGCGTATTTGATTCAAGATCGACAGGCCGCATCGGTTTCATGAATCAAGGTAACAGTATTATTAGGAGTATCTCTATCTATGACTATGATGAGGTAACACGAGATTATATTATTTTCGGTGCTTTTCGAGTTTTAATTGTCGCGCGGTCGAGCGTAATTTCGACGCGAGCGGATTCCGGCGGAATAGCGGAAGAAAGTAGCGGACAGAGCGGAATTTCCGCTAAATAGCGGAAAAGTGGCAGCTATGCCCATACAAAATCCTAGCCCCCGCTTTTATTATTATATTATACTAGATCTATACCCATACAAAAAAAAACTTTTTATTTTCAATGGAATGTGTGGTGAGGTGCGCATCGGAACTCCTTCCCTATCAACATCCAGTTCATGCAATTTGGTGGGCTACTTCGCAGAAAATTCGTGATTTTGCTTAGCTGGCCAGGGGGTCACTAACCCGCTCTACTAGTGGATGGATACGTTTATTGATAGTAGCGCCAATGTTTTTAAGTGCTCTCTCTTAAGTGGAAATTACACCATGTGACACATACCCAGCAATCTTGTTTCTCAACTTCTTGCTGGGAATGATAGCGATATCTTCGCAGACCCTCTTGTTGGTGTGGAAATCATTTCCCAGACGAGTGTAGTACTTCTCAATGATCACACGAGATGCCTTCTTCACTGTCTTGGTCCTGACACGAGCCTGAACAAAAAACAAAAAAAAACAGAAATGATATCTGGATAGTCAAGAGTCTAGATTCAAGTAGATCTAACTTATTGGGAAGAAATAGAAGACTAGAAGAACTAAGAATAGATCTACAGTCTAGTCAGAGGAATGGGATTACATTGTAAACAAAGTAAAGTGTCTGTAGATCGGTGTACTTCTGTTACTCTTTTTCGATATCTTAAGAGCTCTATTCAAACCAATTTCATACCACAAGATCTTAAATCATATCTTGAACGGTAATTCGATACATTAAATATGTAACAATTATGATCATTGAACGATTTCTAGAGATATTATTTATCCTCTCTAAATACATTCTCACCATTTTGACTGCTGTTGCGGAAAAGGAAGTCGTAGGGGGGAAGGGCTGAAAAGCATAACTTTAAAACTTGGATTGGAAAAAGAATGGGTTGGACATTGGGCAGGGCCTAGGGGCCTCGGCTAGTTAGGCCTAGGCTAGTGCTCGGCTGGATAGGCCGCAGAGTTAGTGTATATCTTAGTTCTGTGGGATAGGCTAGGCCTATACGATAAACAAAAACAATTAATATGAAAATGAAGTGAGTATGTATTAATGTACTCTATACTTAAACTTATAGTATATAGAGTATCTCTATGGTATGGCGTCAATAAAAGATTTGAATAAAAATGTTGACGGATCAAACCTTTTTTTGTTTTTGTTTTTTACGAGTCCTCAATTTGTGTTATGCAGGGGAAGAAGGGGGCTATGAAAACTGATAAAAATCATTGGAGATATCAGGCCTACTTTACTAAGACTTTACTTATAGTATACATACCGTTCTCAGCGCTCACAATTTGTTTCTAAGAAATTTAGATTGAAAAACAAACAAACAACAAGTACACAATTTTCAAGATAATAGTAGTAATAAAATAGACCACCTTTGTTACTATGCCATGCATACCGGATTGCGTAGGCCTATGTATGCCCCACACACCGTACGTCCTACACTAGGCCTATCACCATCTGCATGCAGTTTTGTGGCCCAATGAAATATTGCTGTATGATACCAGTATTTTTACCAGAGCGAGAGCTTATATTTCAAGCTCTCTGATGATATGGTGGTACTCATTCTCTTTTGATTTTGTCGGCCAACAATGCCAATCTGATAGACTTGTATGACTGTCTGAAGAGCTGGTTGGGGGTCCATTCAGAATGTTGTCGGTTGTTGGATGAAGAGGTAGGTAGGTTCGTCGTGCCTCTGTAAGTGCAGGACATTCCAAGGTGCCCAGGTATAAAAAGGGTACAGTGAAAGATCTTGTTAGTATGTTCATATGGGCGCCGACCAGTATAGGCCTACCTTCCAGGAGGTTGAGAAGGCTCTGGAATGAATCAGGTCTGTCGGTACAACAAAGCGCATTGTGCTGTAGAGCGAAACAAAGTGTGAATAAAGCTTACAACAGGTGCTAAAAGCAATTCTGTTGTGAGCTGGGGACGTACTGAGGAGACTACTTTTTTTTTACATAAAGATAGAGAGCAGTGTCCAGCATCACTGTCTATGGTAGTAGTTAGTAGTAGAGGTGGTGGTAGTAGGCCTTGGGCACAAAGAGTTAGTAATACAATGTAGAGCGTATGTAGTTGTTGCGATCAGGCACAAGTTACGAGTTATTCACTCTTCAAGTGGTCTTATAGACCTACAGAGCCATGGCAGTCTAGCACTGCAACCTGGGAAAGGAGGGCCTTCAAATTGGCCCCTTGTTCATGCAATTGTGCAATGCAGTCACGAGACCCCTCCGGACCAGATAACTGCTATGTGCAATGTAGTTATTGAGTTGGTACTGCCTGTGTTAATGCAACGTTTGGGGCATTTGTGGTTACAGCCATGATTTAGGACTGAACCAAGCCCTGGTGCTCGAACTTGAATTCACAAGGTTGTCCACAGCACGTGGGCAGAGTGTATGTAGTATATCTCGACATACTTATTTAGTCCTACTAGTTAGTCTTCACGTTAAAGCATCAAAGTTAAAATATTTGAACCAAATAAGCAATCCAATCAAACGCATCCTGAGGTAGGGGCTCTCTTTGAATTAATAGAAGGAATTGAGTTCTGCATTTAGCTCATAAAGAGTTCAAAATACAATGACTGAGAAAATCCAAAAAGGCTATAGTGGATACAGATTGCTTTGCAGTTGAAATAGAGAAGCGACACATTTATGTCATCACTTTAAAAAGGGTTCACCAAGAGCATTCAAGTCTGTTCGTCTAACAACTCTGCTTCCTGAAGCCGAATGACTCTGCGTACACCCTCTGTATAAAATTGAATATGAAATGAAAATAAAATGAAGAAACAAGGAATGCAGACAAAACAGACAGGTCAGGTTTTCACCAAGTTTTGGCAGCTATTATTTTATTCGCTAGTGTTTCACATCATGGGTGAATCTTACAATAAATATGCAATGAAGTATTATGATTAAGTGTGTGGTGAGAGCATTCTAATCATGATACGATATGACTAGTAAGTAATAATAGTTAGTAGTTCTTTCAACTCTCAGACCAGTTTGTACAGGTACTGGAACCTCAGGACACATGGGACCATCACAACATGCTTATATATGGGGTGAGTTGAGACACAACACATACACGGTTTCCATCAAACATATTGAGTAGTAGTAGTACATGTATGTGTAAAGTGGTCACTCCAACAATGATTGTATACAACAATGTTCACGGCACAAAAACCTGGATATCTGGTAAATGAATTCTCAATAATAATATTGGATGGCATTTGTATAATTCATTATGATACCATATGTCCTCGCCCTGCAGCAAGTTCAAAGCGCCTTGACATATCATCATAAAAGTCCTTAAACAAAATGTTACCCATTATCATTTTTATGATTAAATTTGTAATCCGTGGGGACGGATGTGGAGATTTCGAACAATACTGACCAACAAAAGAAACATAACTTGATGAGGCAACACATCGGTATAGCTTGAATAAACAAGCAAGAAAACCAAAGTTAAATGCAAAATCATCATTTATGAACCATTTATGATCCTCAAATCCTGAAAATCGTATACATTTCAATCAATTAACGCCGTTGAAGTGAAATCAAGTAGGAGTACTCATCATTCAAATTGTACTTACCTGGGACCTTAATTTATCAGGGGTGTGTAAAGATTGCATTTTCGACAAGTTTATCCAGTGAATTTCAAGGAAAGTTTCATGCATGGTATGTGTTGTGTTTCTTTTGTTGGTCACAAGAAAAAGTAAATGGATAAGTCTAGAAAATATTGATAAAGTATAAAGCCGCAGTATGTATGTTAAAGAAAAAATAAATAAAATTAGTAGACTTTCAGAACATTTGTGTCAGATTCGACCACTGCTATGATTGATAATACATGTACATGAATGTCATCCACTTTTTAAAGCAAGCACTGGAACACATCTTGACATGTTTGATTTGCTTTGAACATGTATTGTTTGCACTTAATGTCATTCATATGTCATTCATGTGTCATTTCATTATGTAATCATTTGTGATGTATGGGCCAAGAGCCTTTAAATCAATAAAGTGTATTCAAATTCAAAAAAAAAGAACAGAAAAAAAGATAATACATGGAGTGGTACTGTCCAGTGGTGCAGAGGGGATGGATTTTACAATTTACCAAAAACACAGGCTGGATGATTGTAACTGCAAGGTTTCACAATAAAATATGACATATCCTATCACAGAGAAAGGTTGAGTACATAACGTACAATAAATACATGGCAACATACAAATATCTCATACACGCATCTGCAGCCCTTTGTTCCAAAAGGAATCTAGAGGCATAAGTCAGTAAGTCACATCTAAACACTCACCATCGTATACATAAATAGTTTTGTAATAAAAGTTATCTAAGACTTAGAATAATTAGAAAATAACAAACACAAGAGAAAACAGTCAGAACTTGTTGACTTGAGATCAGAGAAAGAAACATAGCGGGGAAAACATGTGGTCAGATATCAAAGTGTACAATAAATCTAGTTTGCCACTGTCCCTCACAAAATCATCCCTAGGTAAATGCCATACTGGCATGTAGTGCAGCAAACTGTGAAGAGATTCAAATAAAAGTATCATGAAAGGTTCTGTAAAAAGAAAATAAGAACTAAAAATGCCACTGAGCTAGCGACCAGTGCATTGTTCACTTAAAAGATAATCAGTGGCAGAGGAGGAACGAGAAGATAGCTGTACGGAGCCCCACTCCAACACAGAAGAAGATAAAATAAGAAATAAGACAAGATAAAACAAGATTGGATATAAGAAGAAAGGACACACTTTCTTTATCCAAAACTTATTCATTAAAAGTGACATACACAATATCATCAGTCAAACTATGTAGATTAATTTATCACAAATTACATGTGTACTTTCACATTATTGCACTTTAAGAATGGATGCATAACAATGCATCATGTCATGATTGTTGTCAATAAATAGAGATTTCTTTTGTACAGATCAACAAGACAAAAACACTTGGCAATTTTTCTCTTTGACTTATAACACCATACACACCGGAGTGAGAGTTGGTACATTTAAAGCACCACACTCTAAAATCAAGTAAAACCTAAATGTGTATGATACAAACAAATTCACTTAACAGTAATATAATTCAAGAATGATACAATAAGGAACAATTTCAAAAGTCCTAAGGCCGCTACCATACTACGTCAATCTTGTCCAGAAGCAGGACATTCTTGTGCTGATAGGTGTGGTACAATACATTCTAGTTCCTGTTGCAAAGGTAGGAATGTCCTGTCCTGTCCAGTCCCGATAGTGTGGTAGGGGCCTTAGGCATTCACCTCAGTGACAAGGTGACCAGTAGGTGACAGTGTACACATGTTTGGCACAGGTGAGAAGGTTGGATAAAGTAGATGAAAGAAATACAACAACCACAACTGTAAGGTAGCCACCATCACTGTTACAACTACAACATTTATTCACACTTTGGGCCAAAATGGTTAAAAGGGGCTTTAAACAATATGCCAATTATATGTTCATACAACACATAAGAGCAGGGTAGGAAATCAAGCAAATGCAGCACATGAGATCATGATCTACAAAGAATCTTCCGAATGTTGTTGTAAATGCACCTTAAGTGAGGACTATATATGCACAAAATACTTTGCTATCAAAGTGGCAGTGGAGAAAACAATTGCACTAACTCATATATATTGCTGGAAAAAAAAGCCGCCAAAGATTGTCCTTGAGACCACTGTTATAAAGCTGGTTTAACTCAGTGTTCAGTAAGTAGACCATGAACAGTTTATGTGCCATCATGCTCCTGAACAGTCTTTGGTACAGTACTAAGTATGCAACCATGGAAAGTTAATTGATTCTTTCCAACCTGTTGGCCTACTAGGTATATATTATGACAACGGACAAACAATATGTCATCAATGTTCATATACTTATACAGTCTAGTGTACAATACTAAGTATGGAGAACATAAACAGTTAATATGTAACAATGTTTAAACAGCATTGAGCATAGTAGGCCTACGGCAAGGTTCTATACGGCGATGGAGAGGTTATTTGTCATAAATGGTTTGTAGAACAGTACTATACAGTACTCTGCTAGTAGTATGACCATGGGCAGTTGATATGTCACAAATGTTTATACACAAATTGAACTATAGTTCTACAGTTGTAAATTGTTGATTTCCCAAACCATCATAAGTGTTATTGAAATACTTAGTAATGCATTAATTAACTAACGATATGTCAGCAGAGAGAGCTAATAGGCCACCAATGTTCGTAAACTGTCTCTATTACAGTACTAAATACAACATCCAGGCATGTTTTTTCTCTCAACTCAATGTACACTACATGTATTGGTACAAGTACTTGAGTGACTGAGTCGGCCTAAGCGACACATTTTGGCCATGATATTGAGTGGCCGCTTAGAACAAGTTTGTCTGCACCAGTATATAGAACTGTAGAAGTTAAATATCTTATCAGTGTTCGCACACAGCCTTTAAAACAGTATCAAGTATATTGACCTGTAGAAATACATGCCATCCATGTTTGTAAACATTCTTTAGTACAGTACTGCAGTAGTAGAAGCAGCGTTTCATTACACTTCCCAAGTTAATTTGGTCTACCCAATTTTCGAATTCCACCATCACATCTATTGATGGCACAGTACTAAGTATATAAAGCCATAGAAGTAGTCATCACCATCAATATTCATGAAACGTCTAAAGTGCTGTACTAACTAAGTGCCAGTATATAGATTGGTACAAGGTGACACACAAATCAATGTTCCTACACAGCCTTGAGTACATCCACATGTACAAGGTTACACACAATCAATGTTCCCACACAGCCTTGAGCACATCCACATGTACAAGGTTACACACAATCAATGTTCCTACACAGCCTTGAGCACGTCCACATGTTCAAGGTGACACGTAATCAATGTTCGTACACAGCCTTGAGGACATCCACAGGTTTCTTCTCAGACTCCTCCAGGTGTGCCCCCTCCTGCATCTCCTGTCTGTTCATCAACAGGGTGCGGAACGCTGGCTGGCTCAGGCCCAGGTCAGAGGTCAATAGGGCCATCCAGTCAATCGGGAACTCTTGGATGGCAGACTGAAACAGTCACATAATAAATAAACATTTAAACTATCATCTTGATACCTTAATACCTCATCTACATGATGCTGCCTCAAACTCCCCTCCCTCGTCCCCCAATCAGCATTCTCAAGAGGATATTCCAAAATGAAATCATAACAGTAAAGAGCAATTTTATAGCTCTTGTCCCACAGTCGGTTCAATGCGCTTTACAATTACAGTGTCAAGTAAAATGATACAAACGTACATTGACATAACATGCAGATAAAATGTACAGTGTACAAAATGTTAAAAAATCCCTCATTTTCTTCTTGTATCAGTACTTGTTCTTTGCTTGAATATCTCTTCTCAGACACACATCATATACATATAGTGGTCTACTACACAATACAACATTTCACTGATACTGATTGTTCAATTTAAAAAAAAGTAGTAAGCCAAATTGGCTATCTAACATTTCTTTCTGAAATAATAACCTACCATAGAAAACTTTGTCTTTCTGAAAAGACGCAGACCTTGCCAAGAATCTACATTTTATACTGTGACCAAATGCTTCCATAGTTGCAGAATTACAACACAAGAGAATAGCTGAAGAAGAAAGATAACTTACATGATTGAACACAAAATCCCCAATGGAATTCATGGCTTTCACTGGATGGAGCTTTGAGGGTCTCTCTGGGGTTGATAGGTCCACCCTAAAAAGAAATAATGTTTAAGATTATTCAGAACAGTTGTATGAGATCTTAGAAAACCGTGAGATTTTTCATTCAGGAAAATGTCAAAGCAGCTTGGTTGTGAAGCAAGTAAGAATATTGATTAAGATCCAATCACTTGTGAGACAGACCTCCTATAATGAAAATACAATGTTCAAAAGTGTAACCACTAACTAATGAAAACAATACATTGATAAATCAGTCATAGTTTGTATTCAATTGAAATCGAAAAACAAAACAAAACGTAAAATTAAAATAAAAATAAAAGAATACAAAAGTTTTAACATAACTCTTCCTGCATAAGGGATGAGAAGATGCATCTAAACAACTACTGTACTATTTATGACCAGTTGTTTCTATATTGTAATAAGTAATAGACAGTACTCATTCATACTGGTATCTCTATCTCTTTACCTGAAGGAAAGACCACTGGCGTCAGGTCTGTCAGGTGCTGGTCCACTGAGTGGAGAGGAGATGTCCAGCTGTTGTAACAGCCACGGACTGTTGTTGATAACCAGATTGGACAGACTGCTTAGGTCACTGTAACCTGTCCAGATCAGAGAAGGCAGCAGTGTTAACGAGGACGAGCCAGGGAAAAGTTGGAACATGTAAACAGTCTGGCAAGATGAGCACAGCCAGCAACTGGGCCTATGAGTATAAAATACTCTTCACTGGATCCTGCTGCAAGGACCCATGTGTATCCCAAGTATGCATGTAAAAGAACTCTCGGCAGGCAAAATCGTCAAGAGCAGGCCAGCAGATGCCGCTGCCCAGGCAAAATTTCAAAAATTGTAATCCTACCACTTTCTTTCAGTCAAACAGGGGG
>JAUELK010245016.1:0-27441 GCA_031471215.1 Gastropteron pacificum | reverse complement strand
GCTTACTACTTGGCATGTCATTACTTCATTTGGCGTACTACTTGCTGTGTCATTACTTCATTTGGCGTACTACTTGCGTGTCATTACTTCATTTGGCTTACTACTTGGCATGTCATTACTTCATTTGGCTTACTACTTGGCATGTCATTACTTCATTTGGCTTACTACTTGCTGTGCCATTACTTCATTTGGATTACTACTTGCTGTGTCATTACTTCATTTGGCTTACTACTTGGCATGTCATTACTTCATTTGGCGTACTACTTGCTGTGTCATTACTTCATTTGGCTTACTACTTGCTGTATCATTACTTCATTTGGCTTACTACTTGGCATGTCATTACTTCCTTTGGCTTACTACTTGGCATGTCATTTCTTCATTTGGCTTACTACTTGGCATGCCATTACTTCCTTTGGCTTACTACTTGCTGTGTCATTTTCAGAGTGAGTCTGGCAACCTGCGAGAGAGGAGGAACTCGTTCACCCAGGGAGGCACCAATGGTGGTGGTGGTGGTGGTGTTGTTGCTGGTGGTGCTGGTTCACAGACCGAGGCACAGCTCAAGTATGAAAACGACAGACTCAAACTGGCTTTGGCTCAAAGGTCAGTTAGTTTAAAAAGTAAAGTATAGATGGCATTTATATACCGCTTTTCCTCCGGACTTCTCCTCTGAATAGCTCAAAGCGCTTTACATCTATTACTCTCCTGAGGGGGGACGCACCTCTGTAGTAAACTTCACACTAGTACGACATGTAGTGTATTAACAGTGTTAATTTCCTGCCTCCCCGTTTGATATCAGCCGTCACATTGGAAAATCCAGTGATGAAAAGTTGGGGGATTTTACTTTATTGTCATTTGCAATGACTGTTATGCCTTGAAATATTACTGGTGTATAGGCCGCTTAATCCTTAATCCACCCACCCCAGGCTGATGTGAATTTTTGTCTTGTGTATGTCTTTATATGTATGTCTTTATATGTATGTCTCTATATGTATGTCTTTATATGTATGTCTTTATATGTATGTCTTTATATGTATGTCTCTCTCTATATGTATGTCTTTATATGCATGTCTTTAAATGTATGTCTCTATATGTATGTCTTTATATATATGTCTTGTCTGAAAAGAATCTCGCATTATATCAGAGCATAAATCCCCAGCAAAAGACAAGCATTGAAAGGGGCAAGTATATAGAAGCTCGATTACTTATTCCAAAACTCAAGGCCCCACCTGAAATTTCACACATGATAACAATAATAGGCGATTTATATAGCGCTTCTCCTCTTTGAGCTCAAAGCACTTTACAGCATATTCTTACCCCGACAGACCTGTTTCATTTCAAAGCCATCTCAACCTCATGGGAGGCATACTGGTAGTGCTGCCTGCGCACATACCAACATTCTGACAATATCTTTCACTGTCTATAGTCGGGTACCCATTTTACACCTGGGTGAGGTGAGAAAGTAGTGACAAAGTACTTTTTCCAAGAGTACACCTGGTACTGGTAGTGGATAAGAAAATACTTTTAAATCCAAATTGAGTTGGCACGGCCGGGGATCGAACACTGGACCTTTGACTCGTGAGGCCAACACTCTGACCACTTGACCACCAGATCACATGATATCCCCATACCCCACAGCTCTGCCAACTCTAAGAAGTGGGATGTGGAGCTGCAGACCCTGAAGAACAACAATGCCAGACTGACGGCAGCGCTACAAGAGAGTACAGCCAATGTCGAGGAGTGGAAGAAACAGCTGGCGGCTTACAAGGAGGAGAGTGCCAGGCTCAAGAAAAGGGTCAGTCATGTAGGCCAGGGCCTTGGAAGAGGACATTGTAACAAACACTTGTGTTTCCCTTGTGTTAGCAGTATTTTATGGTCAATTTTCTACTTTCCTTTGAGGCGTATAGGTCATTACATTATGGACGATTTTTTCCTCTGAGTGCAAATCATACTCGTTGATGTATGACTTGATAATGAATAATTATTTATAAAACAATTTTGGCTGTACCCAACATGCAAGCACTGGGAGACTAGAGCCTATAGCCATTATTCCCAATGATGATATGTTATCAGAGGTTTGATGAGAATGTTTTTTTTGTTTTTTTGTCTTGATTTCATAGTAGTTTGATTGAATGAGTTTTGTGCTGTAAGTTTGATGTGTATGTCATTGTATGCCATTGTATTTGTAGTAGTACTAGTTGTAATATTACTATTGTGAACCTTGAGCTGTGGGGAAAGTATGCATTATAAATAACTTATAATAATTATTATATGTATCTGTTTGCTCCACCAGTTGTTGGACCAGGACAAAGGAGGGGGAGGGCCCGACATGGTGGCCCAGCTGACTGACCAGTTGGAGAGGGTCAGGCTGGACAACCACAACAGACAGGAGGTAAACCACTCTGGGGACTCCTTTTCATACTCTTTCTAATGGATGTTGTTGTTGTTGTGAGTTATTAACTATTCAAGTGGTCAACAAGACCTACAGAGTCATGGCAGTCTAACTCTGCAACCTGGGACTGGAGGGCCTTCAAATTGGCCCCTTGTTCATGCAATTGTACAATGAAGTCACAAGACCCCTCCGGACCAGATAACTGCTCTGTGCAATGCAGCCGTTGAGTTGGTACTTCCTATATTGATGCAACGTTTGGGACATTTATGGTTACAGCCGTGATTTAGGACTGAACCAGGTGAATGTCACATCATTTTCTGTAACCCTGGTGCTTGAATCTATGTGAAAGAATTCACTAAGTTGACCACAGCACGTGGGCAGACTAAATGGATGTCAATGGATTGCTATTCTTGTTGTTGCTTTTTTCCTGCCATAGTGTTCTTCACTCTTGTTGGCCAATGCCAATCTTATGAATATGTATGAATGTCTGAGCTGATTAGGGGGTCCATAGAGGATGTTGCGGGTTGTCGCTTTCAGTGGGAGGTAGTTTTGTCTCGCAACTATGAGTGCAGGACATTTCAAGCAGAAGTGGGAGGTGAATAAATGGATACAATTTAGTCTGAAAGCAGACTATTTTATAGTGCAAGACTATCCACATGTTTTGATGTAAGTGATTTTGAGCGGGACCCCCCCCCCCCCCAACTCCACAGACATACACAATTTTGTACACATATAAGTATAAGAGTTAAAATAGCAAGGACTCTGCAGCCTGCTCATATGTATTGTTTGTATAATAATAATAATAACATCATCAAAGTGGGCCCAAAGTGCTTTACATTGTATTTTAAGAACTTGCAGGCGTCAGTCACACACAATCGCCTCTCATTCACCATCACAAACATCTTATGAACCTTACGAGTTACATGCAATAGCCATAGACAGACTTTCCATGTTGACAAAGAGAGTTGTGTTCTTCAGGAGATCAAACGTCTCAACAATCAGGTACAGGACATGTCATTAAGGGACACTCAGACTGCAGCTCTGCAAGCACGGATACAGGTCAGTACTGGAGCAGTAGAAGTCAAGGCTTCGTTTCAGTTTGTTTTAGTTTTAGTTTTCCACCTCAAGCGACACTTTTCATATCATGTAAGAGTAAGAGGTGGGCCCTACCTTTACCATCTGCCTCCATGAAAACTGCCCTCATCAGGATTCAAACTCGCGTCACCCGCTTGGAGACCAAACATGTTCACCATTCGGCCATCACGCAGCCGTCGGTTTTGTACGATTTAGAAAAAACATTTAAAAATCATTTTCTTCATGAAAAGTAGATTTTGTGTGATTTTCCCAAAAAGTCTGTTACGGATAATTGAGAATTTTGTGCATTCAAATGAAATATGTACGACTGTATGGATAAATGAGAATTTTTTTCATTCAAATGAAATGTGTACGGATAAGTGAGAATTTTGTGTATTCAAATAAAATGTGTTTTACGGTTATTCTTTTATTGGCCCGTTCCCCACAGCAAATCGAGGAAGACAGCATGTCTGTGAACGTGAGACTCCAGGACAGCCAGCGCCAGCTCCAGGAGGTGCGGACGTCCAGGGACCAGGAGCACCGCGAGGTCCTCAGCCTGCAGGAGTCACTCGGCACACGCATCACAGAACTCTACGAGGCTCACGAGGTCATCGTGGCTACACTGAAGAAAGAATCCAACAGCTAGCAAGCCCTGACAACGTACCGGACGGGGGGGAGGGGGGGGGGTAGATTTATGTTTGTGCTCAAAACTTGAGGCTGTTGTTAATATTGTTGTGTAAGATGGCAACGGGAATCTGAAGACATGAACGAAAAAGCTAGCAAGCCCTGACTTTGTTTTTTGGTAGATGCATTTTTGTGCTCAAAAGTTGAGGCTGTTGGTATGTAAGACATCAACGGGAATCTGAAGAAAATGCCGACTCGATTTGGATTTGAGAGTATTTTCTTATCCACCACCAGATGTACTCTTGGAAAAGGTACTTGTCATGACTTTCTCATCTTACCTAGATGTGTAAAATGGGTACCCGACTATAGACAGTGGAAGATATTGTCAGAATGTTGGTATGTGCGCCGGCAGCACTACATGCCGACCAGGAGGTTGAGATGGCTTTGGAATGAAACAGGTCTTTCGGGGTACTAATATGCTGTAAAGCGCTTTGAAATCAAAGAGAAAAAGCGCTACATAAATCTGCTATTACTATTAAGCCTTGACGACAGTGGATAGTCGTGGAATTTGTTTGGTTGTGCTCAAAAGTTGAGGCTGTTGTTATGGAAGACATTATGGTTAGTCGGGAAGAACAGCTTGAAAGCCCTGAAAATGAAAACAATGTAAAGATGCTCTTTCTTATCTATAACATGTATGATATTGATACTCTACAATTATATATCTGACGGGTGAATTAACCAAAGGGTTAGTGGCACAGTGCACAATGTTTGCAGCACAACTAGGGGGCTGATGTGGTGGTGTATGCGTTGGATTCCTTGAGATATAATTGTGTGATGTGCGAGTGTGAGTGTGTGTGATGGATTTTCTGACACACAATTTAGTGTGTGGGTGTGAGTGTTTAGCACTGTCTCATAGTGAGTTTTTGTGTGAGTGATGACTTTAGCTTCTGTGAGTGGGAGAGTTGATGAGTTGAAGGTACTTGATTTTCAGAGTGATTACGTTGCAAGTTGTGTGTCTATCTACTTAGACTGCATAGTATTTGTATGAACGTGAGTGTCAATGTGAACATGGATTGTCTATGTTAGTTGATGTGTGTAGTGCTAATGATTGTGTCGGGACTTGTGTGTGTGTGTGTGTGTGTGTATGTTTGTGTGTGTGTATGTTTGTGTGTGTGTCAAGTTTGATTGGAGAGAAATTGACAGACATTTCTCAGCTCTCTACTTTGGTGCTTCTTGCTGTGGTGAATGTCCAATAGTGACACTATTTACTATTGGTCTTCTGTGTACGTATTAGAATGAGGCATGCAGGTCTATAGTCTGTTTACATGTCCATCACAGAGCTCTAAACACATTTTCTGTCTTTTACTAACTATATATAGTTCTTTCTCTCTTTTTCCAAATGATATATTGTAGAAGAGTGGCAGTGATATGATACATGTACCACTTAATGAGACAGTACAACAAGCATCATATCTTGTCTTATAGAAATGTCCATGTTAATGGATTCATAAAGTTCATCTTATCTTATCTTATCTTATCTTATCTTATCTTATCATATCTTATACAACAAGCTGTGGATTATGAAATGGGACGAATCAGTTTTATGTCCGCTATCATCCTCACTGTCTCATTAAGAGAGAAATCTTTGCGGAGAATGTCCAGTGATGTATCCGGTCTTATCACTACAAGATGGGCAGTCCTTTGTACTTGGTAGCTATGGTGTATTCGGCTTTTGGTTTTGATTAACTATCAAAATACTGGAGTAAAAATAAAATAAATATGGTGTCTGTTCTGTGATCGAGAAATTCTGATTACATTATTTTATATTGTGAACAGTGTCATTGTTTGTCTTGCATTATCAACCTTTTTATATTCAAGCATGTTGGAAATGATGGAGTTTGAAACTCAATGACAATCTTTAGCACATGCTGTCAGGAAAATTTGAAAGCAATAATTCTTATGGAAATTCTATTTTCTTACAGTAAACATGTATAGCATTTCATACTGCCCCTCTCTTTTGGAATAGCAGTATATAATGTGTATTTTTGTAAAGACTGGATCAACAGTTTCCTTGTGATACAACACTTCTCATTGCATTTGTTGAAACTTTGGGCTTTAACAGTACAAACACTCTTGACATTGGTCAGTTTTTCGGATTCGTTATAATTGACATGTACAGATAAACAAGAACAACCAATGATGTGTTTCGGTTGGGTAAAGAAACGTCTCAAGTTGACATCTTGATAGCTACCAATACACCAATATATCTGGCATGAGGTATGACCTTTTTCACTTCTATGCCTTGACTCTTGGTGAAGTGACAAGTTTTAATTCTACATAGCTTCATAATCCAACATTCTGAAAGTTTGGTGCAGAACTTGTTGTTTTTTTTCGTCTCTGAGAAATTTAACACTGTAGAATGGATAGTGATCTCAGAAATTAATTTCTTTGTAATTTGTTCTGTCAGGGCTCCCGAGTGTGTGGCCTCAGTCTACTTGTATTTATCATAATTTGTATCCTGCTTCTCATGTTGATAACTTGGTGCTCAGAGAATGCTTATGATGATTTATCACGTGGTCAATTGAACTTGTTCTCCAAATGGCAGGCCATGCTCCTCGCTGTGATTCTGAGTGTATACATTTGTACGTATTCTGAATGTGTTGATCATGTTTTATTCC
This sequence comes from Gastropteron pacificum, assembly GCA_031471215.1. Lineage (NCBI taxonomy): Eukaryota > Metazoa > Mollusca > Gastropoda > Cephalaspidea > Gastropteridae > Gastropteron > Gastropteron pacificum. The sequence continues at coordinate 20,676 of JAUELK010245016.1, read as the reverse complement.
AGCTGTTGTGTTTGGGTTACAATGAAATGGTGCACAAAAAAATATCAGCTAATCTTTCTTGAGGAAAAACGTTTTTCATTTGGATTTTGTTGTGGCTCTGAGAACGCTGTCTCCAACCAAACTCAAAGATTTCCTTCTGACTGATGATGTTTCTATTTGATCAACAGGGTTAGTTTCTACAATTAGTGGAAATGTAAGTGTATGAGTATGGAGAAGAGTGTGAGCACTAAGTTGAATGTCCCAGCTTGAGAACACAGACCAGTCTCTGTTAGATTTGTCAGCGTCGGCCAATGTTGTGAATACCAACTCCCAGTTGTACTTAATGCAGTTTGGTTGTACACATTACTTTGCAGGCTCTGTTGGTCCTGTATTGAATAATAATATTAATAATAATAACTTATGATAGAGACTCCTGTACTTTGTTGTGATCACTTGTGTTTGTTACCATGTAAATATGTTGATACAGTTCTCTGACTACAGTGTAATCCATGTATGCATTAAGATACTCACATCCACTCCAGGTCATTGAAATGTTTTGTCATGTCCTGATTATTATGTAACACTTGTGGACATGAAGACTTGTCCATTACCATACATACATGTGAATAGATAATAATGATATCAATCGGCAGAGACATTGTCTTGTCCACTTTGATACAAACCTACAGACTTAAGTTTGTGTACATGATACTACTATAGCTTTATTTATTTGTATTCACTAATCTATACAACAATACTTTATTATATCTAAACATGAGTATTATTCTGACTTCTATGACAAGCTGCCGAGAGATCAAATTATAAATTCTAATTTTTCAACTGTTTTCTCTAACTTTTAAGATGTTAGATCTGAGTACCAGTGATAGTGATACCAGTTACTTTGTACAGAACACATTCTCTCTACCTGAATCTCTGTGAAGGCGTATATTGCCGATGCGCAAAGCACAGTGTTAATCCTCAAGTCTGAGGCTGCGACTTTACAGATGAAGTTGAAGAAGGCTGAGACAAACTGAATTTATTGACGAAATATGTAAATGTGAATTTGTATAATATGACAAGAATAAGAGAGAGGTTTTTGAGAAAAGAAATTAAATCTACTCAGGTAATTTCTATTGTCTAATAATACTACTTGTGCAATATACACCTGCCTCATGGGCGACTCATGGTTTGAAGTGGTTTGGGTAATCTCTTCACTGGCAGCTTACTGGGTGTCAGTTTTCAAGTGTGTAAGTTTTCAACTGAAACTACCAAGCACCACTGTCTGTACATTGACTCAACTTCATGGAAATAGAGATCAGATGTTTTTTTCCTCTCTCTCTAACTTGCACTTTTTATTCAATAGTTGAAACCCAGCAGGCATTAGATCATTAGTAGATGTCACTTTGAATCATACTTAGATCATAGTTGAATGTAGTAGTTTGTAGTTGTAGTTAACGTAACTTAACCTAGGTTGTCAAAGAGACATAGATGTGTTACTGTATAGCGGTACCTTGTTACTTATTGAAACTATGAGTGCAATATTATCATGCCAGAATTATGGTCATAATCTTTGCCTTTTCTTTTCAGGACTAGGTCTAGGAGTATAGGGCCTGTAAAGTTATTTGAAAACAGTAGAAAAGTCTGAATATTCATGACCATTAAGGTAGTCCAACAATGTTTAATGTTTGAATTCTTCAGAACTATTCCCATGACTTCAGTTGTAAATGTAATTGAGTTCTTTTGTTGAGTCTTTATGTAAAATGAATAAATGTATGCCTTGTTATACTGGTGTTATCTGGACACTGATGTTGACAACGGAAGGTCTAAAGGTCTTTTGGAATAAGGAATGGATACCTCAATGTAGAAGTTCTTGAAACTTAATCCCATTGTTTATCATGGAGGAAGAAAATTATAGATACCGCACCTCAAAAGTTTTAATATGATAGGATCTGTTCATCAGTCAGTCAATCAGTCCTGTTACTGTAAATGTCTTAAAGTTAATAAAAAATGTTTTGTCACAGCAAAGTCAACAAGGCATCTTAAATGGCATCTTGTAAACATCTTGTTGATTGGTTAACATTGGCTTGCCTCTCAACAATTGGAAAAGCCATGAGATAACATCACGTTATTTTTTATCATCTCACATCTATGTAATTTAATCAACCTTGTAGGCCACGACAGCTGAACAATGTTTTGAATTGAATTCTTCTCTTGTTTTCTTTCTTTCTTCTGTTCTTTAGTTTGCTTGTTTAAATCATAGTTTTGCCTAGCAGACAGCTATAACTTGTACTTACTTACTTACTTATTTGTATTAACTCATAATGGTATACTATTCATAGTTCATAGATCATTTACTTGCCTTTATTACATTATACATACATGATGATGATTTAAAATTTTTTGATAACTTTTGTTTTTACTTTACCATAATTCAATTCTATTAATTTGTATTTACTCAGTACCGACCATACAAGAGTAGTTGTAGAAAACTCATAACAATGTAAGCTCTTTCTATCTAATGACTGACATTATGCTATGGTGCTAGATGGTAATTTGAAGTGTTGCTGTTTGTGTCTGTTTGTTCCGTTGTTGACTAGTAATCGTTCAGGATTCTTTTGTGATTGTGTCGTTCTTTTGAGTTTTACAGTTAGATTTTCATAGTGGAAATGATGATTAGAGGCGATGTCAATGTGTTGAGCATGAGAAAATATCATCTACTTTGCAAAATGTGAAGAAGAAACTTACAGTAAAAGACAAACTCAAGAAACAGTCCTTTGAAATGTCATACATTTTGGGGGGCTTGTTTGTAAAGAGCATTTTCAAGAGGGTCAGCTTTGTTTTGGAAAGATGTCAATAATGCATTTCATCAAATAATCACTAAGTGCATCTTTGATAAACAGAACTATAAGAAATTATGTGAATGGATGTGAGCAATAAAGATGTACTCACTGTAAGCTGGACTTGTTTAAATGTTACTGTGTTATGATTCAAACTTTAAACAGCAAAACCAAACAATGTCATTTTTTTCAACATTGTCAAAACCCTCTCATCATAATTCAGTAAGCGCCGCTTATAAGAACGGTTCCCATCGAGAGTGAAAGCGTTCATATATCAGAAGTTCAGTTTTTGTGGCAAAACCAAGGGTTGTAACCCAGATTTCAATGTTCTGATTAGTGCAGTGCATACAATTTTGTTAACGTTACGCTGTGCATAAATAGAGTAAGAACGGGACAGTATTATGCGCGTTCTTGATTGGTCACTATCAGCCTGATAAATCCACTTTGTTGAGAACAGTCAGCCGTTCTTATCAGAAGTGTAACGTTCTTATGTCCGGAGTAAAAAAAACAGAAATAAATCGTTCTTATAACTGAAGTATTCTTATATCCGACGTTTTTTATAAGCGGCGCCTACTGTACCGGATACATGTCTTTAAAGTTGACAAGTTACATTACAAAATGACTGTCATCACCATGCATTTGTACTCTTTGCTTTGTACAAACTAAGCTCAACGATACCAAAACCAACTGTAACAAGCTTTTAAGAATACCATTTTTTCCTCCAGTATAGACTAGTGAAGTGCCTTATCTTTCCATTGCACCTACTACAAGAGTGGAAGTGTTTCTCAACCAAATGTGGTGTTGTAGTTGTAGTGAGGATGTGGCAAGGTACAACAAATATTTTCCGCCCATGGAAACTGCTTTGTCTACTCATTCAAGAAAGTGTGAACTGTGAAAGAAAGTAGAAGAGGAAAAAATTGCAAGGCCCTAGGGACAGGGCCGATGCTTCCTACTCCTATCCATGCTTTTCCATTGTTGCTGTATTCGTTTCTTTCTGATTTTGTGAGGTGACGAACAAGCAGATTGTGTTTTTAAAACAAGATTTACCATCATGCATGTCATCATTATTATTATTATCAAATTATTCAAGGGATTGATTTGTTATGGTAATTAACTTACCTATGACTTTGACTTAATGCAGTTCATCATCAACAATAGTCATCCAGGTTTTCCTGACAAATTTGTTTTGTTTTATTTTTTTACATCAGTAATAATAGTACCTGTTCCATTGCTTCCGAAATAGCAGAGATTTGAGTTAAATGTATTAAAGTATTGACAGGTGTATTTTGTCTTCTTTTTCATTGTAATTGTTCAGTATTAGAGATGACAGTGGATTGCAAAAAATGAACCAATGGAACATTTTGTCTCATTACATGTAGGTTGTTGTGGTTTGAGAATATAATGATGACAATAAGAAATAGTTTGAATTTCAACAAGAACACCATTCTGCTTTTATTAATACTATACATAAACACTAGCGATGTTACATCTAGTCACAAACACAGAAAAAAACCCATGTACACTTGCATGCAGTATTAACTGTCACAGCCATGGTTGACTTTATGTGATGGCTTAATTCTTGTTATTTGATTGTGAAGTTTTCTTTAAAATGTCCAAGGACAGTTTCTTCTCGACTTTCGTTGGTTGGAATGTTATTTTGATACTCTAGAACTTGTGTATTTTGTTGTGTAGCATGGTTTTTGATTTGATTTATACTTAATTGAGTTAACTTATACCGTTTTGACTGTTTTGTTTGGTGTAACACCTGTGAAGAGACAGATCTTTTAAAGTTTTTTTTTAATTTTTGTTTGTGAATTTTTGACACAGAGTTGTGTGTGAAATGTTTTGATGTTCTTTTGCATAATGCCATGGCTGGATATTACATGTCTATGTTTCCAATTGCCATAGTGTTATTCAGGCTACCCATATCTCTTGTATTATAAAGTTATAACAATGTAAAGTTGGTATCCAATCATATCTTGTAATATCAATTAAAATGTGATGAATTTATATGAAACATCTTGGCTGTATTGGGTTGTTCCTATTCTTACTTTTTTCTTCTTATTCTCAGGAAGTAAAAAAGAGATTGTTCTTAATTGTGTGACAGACAAGGTGTGCCTTGCGACTCTTTATTTCTTGTTGTTGTTGTTCGGTTTACCTGCGACTCTTTTTACCCCCCAAAATAGATGTCCTAGCGTAAGAAGCACCGGGTTACATGCCGCACCAGATCAAGAACCAATTTGTTTGATTGTAATTATTATATGAACCCCGTTAAATGCGTAGACACAACAAACAAACGCTTATAATCACAAACAAAAGTGTGCAGTACACCTTTCATTGTTTCTGTACATCGACAAATAACCTGCTCATTTGTGTTTAGGTCTAGTCTTTGGCTATGATTGTGTGTACAAGTGAGAACGTGATATTTCATGAAAAATCCTAGTACAAGCCCCACTGGTGTATAGAGCGTAGGGCCCGTGCTGATGGCAAACAAAAGTATCGGCTTATAACTTACCGGAAATTACAGTACAAACAAAATATTCATCAGAGTCAACACATGATTACGATATTTATAAAGATACATTTATTCATGGCCACCACTACTAGAGAACATAAATGACTACACATGGCGAGAGGTCAAAGAACACCCAAGCGTGCTCCAGTAGAGCACCGCGTGGTTTCACCCAGCATCATAAGTAAATATAAAAATTATTTCCATCATAGCAGTAGTAATAGGGGTGATAATCTTGATAAAAATATACCGGCATACCACCAAAAAAAACCCAAAGGACTCCCATTATCCCCATGTTTAAGCTTCTGGCTGATGCTACGCAAAAAGTAGAGGAGAGATCTAGATAGATCTAGCAGCAATAGAAGTTGCTAAAATATATGGATTTTATACATTTCAACTTTTAAAAAATGTTATAGAGTACTGTACTGAACATCGTAACTGTACTACTTTAAATTAGACCCCAGAGAAAAAAGAAATTTAAAAAAAAAGGAAGCAAAGGGTAGGAATTAAAAATTCACAAGAAAACACAAAGCCACTGTTCACAAATGGCAAGATGAATGGTACAGCCGTGTGTGTTGGAATACTTGAAAAAGAAAAGCAACCTTGGTAGATGACAAACTGACTGAAGCATTGAAAATAAAATCCTGCACATAGTTATAGTGGACAAGACGAGATTCATTGGTGTAACATTCTGTACACAATTTACATTGTCTATACACACATGAATTTACAAACAAATGACTTTTGGTATGTCAACAATGTACACCTGCCTGATTGTCTATTGACTGCAGAGTATGTCATGAAGTTTTCCAACTATGCTCTCGTAAGTTGAGAGCGCAAGAACAAACAGAATTGTTGTTGTATCAGCAACACAAGGTTGTGCTTCCTTTAGAATTTAGACATTACTTTGCCAGAATCATTGTTGAAGGGACATCAACAACGTGTACATTCATGTGATATTTGGGCAAAACATGTTCATTTCTTTCCTTCCATGGGAAAGGCATCTATCATTGTATAACAATAATAATGCTGGCTAACACTCAGAAGAATAGAGGGATGAAGGGCTGGAGACAAAACAAAAAAAAGTTGCACAAAACTGATTGACTGGAAGTGGAAGAAAGAAGAAGTCAAATAGTAGTACAGATATGCGTAGGAGTAGGAGTAGGAATCATGGACAGCAAAGTACACAACACTGTACATACCATCACAAAGTTCAAACAGAAACAGAATAAATTACAATGAATGGGGGGGGGGGGGGGTACATTTGAATACAACAACAATAATATTGCAAAACACCACACAATCTGGACCTTGAGGACCTCAACCTGTCCACCCTGCATCTTCTTCACTTCACGCTTTCTGATTCTGACCACTGTCCAGACACTCAGTCCCACAATAGAACTTTGTGCCGTGCAATGCCTGTGTCCATATTTCCACCACATAGGAACAGTCTGCAATGTGACCCAACCCTTGGTTTGTGTATAGTTCTCTCTATCCATCAGAGGGGAGCGAATAAATACATGAACAACCCAATGCTGTGTGGTGATGACTGACTGTGTATGTGGTATTCTAGCAACCTGCCCAAACAGCTCTCACAAAACGGCAAGATTGGCAAAGTGACAGTTATTTATCATCTCCAAAGAAAATAGTCTAATTATTATTTGTTGGTCTACATTCTTTTTGTAAAACCACAAAGAATTAATTCATGGAACTACATAAGTTCAATAATTGATAATAAGAATCAACAATGTGATACCAAAGTGAGGTTTGTGTCACTGAAATTTCTCTCCCAGTTGTTTTTTTCCTCTTCCTCCACAAGGTCCAGGGACAAAACATTTCAAATGTTTGTTACACTTACACAATGTTTGTTACAGGTACACTTACAGCGGTCTTAAAATGTTTGTAAAACAAAACAGAAAAGAAAAGAGGTATTTTGTTGAGACCATGGCACAAGAAAAGAGTAATGATAATAATAATACTTGATTGACACACAATCCAATTGAAGGGATGGATGATATTGGCTTAGTTTACACATCAAACTTTCATCCATCCATTTCGTCTACATTTATCTCCATTTACTTTCAATGTAAAGACAGGCATGAATGAAAACATGACAAGAATCGTAAACATGATGAAAAAAAAAAATCAAAAATATTCACCAACTCATTTTGACATTTAAAGAATCAAGGGCAATCTTTGTCTAAACACATGAATAGGCTGGTCTCAAACAATCATTTTGTCAATCCATTTCAGAATCCTATCTGCGCATCCTTACTCTCTTTACTGTGTCTTCACTTTGAGACAAGAATATGTTGTTTTTATCAAGCACCATCACAAATATAATACATGCAATAGAAATTATTCACTAGAGAACATCAATGCTCTACATGAAGTTCAACAAATGACCAAATGTCGGATCTGATGTGATCATTGTTTTCAAAGAAAGTCCGCACCATCCCACAAGAAGTAATCCATCCACCTAACAATGTTAACCAATCACTGTAGAGCTGTACAAGTACAATAATTTCCCACAGATGGTACAAGTACAGAAGTCTTCAGATTGTCTCATCCAAGTGAAGGACTTTGATATGTAATAGTTCACAGTGTATTCCCCCCAACACTGGTTCAGCTATAATCTCACTAAAAAAGGTTTCACAAAGCTGAGATGGTCAACAACTCAGAATCAGAAAAAACAAACACAAGCTCTAGAAAAGTTCTGGATTAATTTTCTTTCACCGATGTCAAACTTCTTTCAACTTATAATACAAAACGTGTCTTAACGAGTGTCCACGTTCCCCACATGGATCAAGACTCCTCTGAAAAGACTATAAAACTATGACATAGAGTATGCAGATACTGTAAACCGACAGAGTGTACGCATAGGCTTGTGTTCACACACCACAATGCTTCTTCACGCACACAGAGGAGACATTGACGACACTGTAACCAGTATGTAAGAATGAGGAAATAGATATGATAATAACTTTCACAAAACCACCCCTCCTTGTATTGTTGTAGCTTCTACACATTACATGTTTCTCTTTATCTTCACCAAAGTAAATTACTCGGGGGGGGGGGGGGGGTGCTTCAATCAAAACCAATTCAAGGGGATGATTCCCACAGCCCCAGATGTGTACAAAGCCTGAAGTATTTCCTAGTTCTACCTAGACTGCCTTGACTTTCTCTGGCTGCTCTCCTGGCCTCCCCCGGTACCTTCTCTTAGAGCCGGGCACCCAGTCTGCATCCTCCTCTGCATCGGCCACACCTTCAAACTCATCACTGTCTGTCTGCTGCACGTCCATGGGATGAACCTTGGGCGAGCGGCGCTGAGACTGTCTGCGAGTCCTGCGCTCACTGTCAGTCTGCGGCGGGATCTCGCCCTCTTCGTACCCCTGCCCAGAGTTCAGAGGCTGAAAGTTCATCACAGGGTTGGCCGGGGGAGCATTGGGCAGCATGGCAGAGTTTGCCATGTTTCCATTCATGGCCTCGCGGGGGATCTGGTGTGACGGGATCTCTCCTTCCTCCTCTTCCTCCATCTCATCATCTGTGTCGGGGTTCTGGATCACAAAGGGTTTTGCTGCACCCACCGAGGGGTTCTCACTGTTGGACTGGTGGGGCTCGTGTCCGTCGGCAGGGTTGCCGGGAGGCAGTTGGTTGGGTGGGTACTGGCCGGCAGGAACCTCCCCCTCCTCCTGGTTGGTGATCTTGCGAGGGATGGACTTCCTCCCTTTGCGGCCAGACTTGCCGTCTCCACTGTCTTCTCCTGGACTGCCGGCCTCGCCGTCTGGGTGGGGGTCGTCTCTGGCACGCTCTGACAGAGAACTCAGAAAGTTGACGGCATCTTCCTCCATCACATCAGTCGTCTCATTTAGGCCATGCTTCACCTTCTTGTGGCGGTTCAAGTTCCCTGAAACAAGTCCAAGTCCAAAAATCATTACAAATTACTTCACAAAATTAGTTGTAACTTATCATGTGCTCATATTTTCTATGGTTCTGAGCAGATCTTATGAAACACTGAGGAGAGAAAGCTTTTCATGGGCAAAATCTGTCTAATAGTAACACTGATCTAGCCCGTAATGGAGCAACTTTCTCAACATTTGTGACAATTGATGTAAGAAATAAAATAATTTGATTGAAAAAGGAAAAAAATCAAGTTGAAAGGCATGGCAATGTATTATGTATAAATTATACTATTAGACTGTAAACGTAACATTTGTCAAGGAGCAATATAAAACAGATAACCAGTTTGTTTGAGAACTGACCTTTGAGAGTGAAAGCACTGCCACAGAAGCAGACATAGGGCTTAGAGTTGGTGTGCATGTGCATGTGGCCTTGCAGGTTGTGGTAGCGTCCAAACTCTTTGCCTGGAATTATAAAGTAAGAAAAACATTATAAAAGGCGGAATTTCTCCAAAGTTGAAAAAAAAAAAAAAAAAACCCACAATGAAATCATTATCATAATACAGTGGTCTACGTTTAAGTGCCCGGTCATCGGGCGACAAGACAAGCTGGCAGTTAGGCAGATCAGGCATTTACCTAAATGTTACATCGGTCTATGAAGCAATTTAACCAGCCGTTGGGTGGTACAAAACGGTGGCCCAGTTCGAGGGCCAATTCCGTCGCCTTGATTATCAAAATTGGTAGTTTGAAAATCGATAAAGAGTAGACCAGTTATGGTCGCTGTCCGGGCAAAATCAAAAACAAAAACAACCCCTATCATAACCCCCCTCGTCCCCCCCAAATAAAATGGCCGATATGTGCTGCTCTGTGGCTAATGCATGTTGGCTTCAACGAAAACCGGAGCTCATAACACTAAGGCAAATTTCCCTGAGAGGGGATGAAATACAGTATACAATACATGATTTAGAAAACCTTTTTGTATGACGTATTTTCTGTGTATTGCATTGTAAGTATAGCCAAGCAGACCCACCACAAATGGAACACTCAAAGGGCTTCCTGTCTGCGTGGACAATCTGGTGAGCTTTCAGGGTCTGGGGCTGGGTGAAGGTCTTGTCGCAGGTCTCACACTTGAAGGTGCGTGTTGTCTCGTGTATCAGCTTGTGGCGGTGCAGGTTGGCGCGCTGGTTGAAGGCTCGGCCACACAAATCACAGGAGTAGGGTTTGAGCCCTGTGTGGGTGAACTGGTGGGCCTTCAGATGGTGCTCCTGCCACACAAGACACAGTTTGAGATTATATTGTGACAACAGTGCAAATTGAGGCAATAGTTTGACTGACTTCAGAAATCCATCCAACACAATTGAACGAGAACTAAAATTTGATCAGTACTCAAGAATGAATATAGCAAAGTACATTTTAGTTTGAACATTTTCTTAAACAAAGTAAAGACAAAAGGGGGAAGGGAGAATATGGGAAGCAGAATTTGCATGAAAAACTGCAATATAAGTCATTGATTACATATTTATTTAAATTACTTGGGAATTAAAATATGAACCTTCACTACACCCCACAAACCATGTTCTTCAAATTAGAAATTTAAAAAGCAAGGAACTAAATACTATTCACTATGAAACAAAAGCAGGGTTAGTAGCTACAGTAGGCTATAGCTATGTTATGAAATTAATTCTACAAAAGCAAAAAGTATGGAATAAGTGTCTTACCATACTACATGACAAAAGTATACAGTGCAAAGCCAATAAAAATAAATGCAAGACCAAGCCATCTACTTCTACCAGCATAAAAGACAAATGTTATTAAATAAAATAAGACACTTTTCTTTCACAAACTATGTTTTTTTAAAGGACAAAATGCATTGAAAATACCAAAATTGACAAAAAAAGAAGTTTGCCTCTCTATGAAGAAATGACAGAAACAAAGTGTATGAACTAAATGAGTCGATTCTATTTCTTAAGAGAACTAAGGCAAAGATGGTTGAAATCTGGAATATTGTCTTTCTTTGAACTAAATGAAAATGTAAACAAAAATACAATAAAAAGGAATGTGCTAGGTCCCTTCTACGGTGAGGAAAAGTGGAAAAGAATGGTAACCTTCTTTTGCTACGGTTTCTCAGATGCACGAGAAAGGAGATGCTTGCAAACAAACAAAAAGAACTATATAGATACACTCGGATGCAGGATAAACTGAAAAATATACCAAAAAACAACAAAGAAAAATAAGAAGGTCGGAAAAGCAGGGCTTTTGTCAAAATGAAAATTCATCCATCAGTGTATAAAATGAGGAGGGCAATGTGACAACAGCGCAGAGACGACAATGAAGTAGTACAAGACTGAGACTGGTGCATCGCTGGGACCAACCTTCATGAAGTCCATGCCACACTCAGTGCACATGTAGGGCCTGTGGCCGTTATGGGTGCACATGTGATCCTTCAACTGGCTGGGGTAGCGGAATTTACGATCACAGTAGCGACAGGACAACTTGCCCTCCATTAAAAGCTTGCTGCCAGGCTTTATGTCATCCGAAGTGTCATAGCCTTCCAAGGAGCTAAAGCTCTGGTTTTGATCAGAGTACCGGCGGCTGTCATTGGCCAAGGCCTGAAAGTAGCACATTGCAGGGAATGTGTCAGTACGGGAGTTACAAAATTGTATCACTACAATTACCAAGCAACAAAGATGTAGTTTCTCTTTTTCTGATTCTTTAACTTTGACAGTACTTATTCTTGCATGAGAGAAGATAAGGAGATCTCTGATAGTTTCACTTAACCAATACACAAATGGATCAATATTCTCAAAGCATGGTTTAGAGGATTAGTTGCAAAGAAAAAAAATCCAAAGAAGCTATTTTTCCCTTCAAGTTTTAGTGTTGGCGATTAAACAGATAGAAAGATGGAAAAGGAAGACATATTACAAGTAATAGTAAATTATGAGATTGGGGCTTTTTAGTTTTTAGTGTTACATTTTGGTAGACCAGCAACATTTTCTATCAGTAAAATATAATGATGTATTTTCACTGAAAGAAACTTAGCATGAATTTTTGGTTGTAAGTTCTATGATTGAGAATGTAAGGATGGAATTGTGGCATGATTATGAATGATCTGATGGCATGTTGAGACAGGACAGCTTGCACTAAAACTAAGAGTGAACATGATGTGTAAGTGTAAGACAAAACAACATTAAAAAGCTCAAGTTTCATTCCGTGGGTGGATTGGGATAGAATGAAAGAAAAACAGAAAATAATGGTATATGATGTCATGCAAAGCAAATAAGAAAAAATCAAACATTCATCAGTAATGAGGGGTGTGCAAAAGAAAAATTAAAAATGAATGAGAATGGCTAAATAAAACCAAAGTCCAATGGATGGTCCTATGGAACAAAAACTAGTTCATGCTTTGAGTCAGTCTCTTGACATAACAAAAGAGATCTTCATGGATTTGGTGACGAAATGGTGGTGATGACTCATTATAATAATAAACAAGGCCACAATAAAACAGGCATTCAGTGACTTTTTCTCCAGTTGGAGTTGAAATTTCAGTAATTTACAGAATAGAATGGGTCAGGAAGGTATACACACATGACACATGGTGTGGACACAGCAACAAATACAAGAAGACGTGTTGACACACACACACACACAGAGAAAAGTCTTACCCCAGTGGGTGTGCCCATCTGGCCGGCGCCAGGAGACTGCTGACCCTTGGACCTCAGGTTGGCACAGTAGCCATTCTTCTCGCTGACCGCTGTGTGTCTCTTCAGGTGGCTGATCTGGGTGAAGCCTTTCCCGCACATGTTGCATGTGTGGGGCTTGATCTGGTCGTGTGTCAGCATGTGCGTGTTGAGGTGGCTCAGCTGCTTGAAGTACTTGCCACATTTCAGACACAGGTGGGGTTTGATCCCGCTGTGGTCAAGCACATGCATGACTAGGTTGTGCTTGGTGGTGTAGGACTTGTCGCACTCATTGCATTGCCAGCGTTTGGCATTTCCTATCTGAACATACTGCGTGTCGTCAATTCTGACTGAAACTTCCATTCTCTCCTGCTCTAGCTCTTTAGACTTTGCTTTTCGCTCTTCAAGGATTTGTTGCTGGGACATATTCTCATGATTAAAGTGTTGGCCATTGTGACCTCCGGTCGCCATGATGCCTCGGTGCTGACTGTCCGAGGGTTCAGACTTGGCCAGACCACTAGGTCGGCTCACAATGCCCACAGTGACAATGGTAGCCTTGTTGGCCACGCAGGTGGTCATGGTAGCTTTACCTGCAGAGTCCATGAAGCTGGGAGATATGACAGTCTTCAGCTTGGAGTTCTTGTTGTAGTCTGCAGGGGTGAACCCCCCACCACCCTGAGGGGCACTAGATGGGATGGCATCATAGGGGAACGTTATGCGAGGTGAATGAAGGCCATGACCTCTGGCAGGGGTTGAGTGTCGGGGGCCATGAATGTCCTCATCATCTGACAAACCGGCATCAGACTCAGACCTGTAGACTTCAGCTTTGGGAATCTTTATCTTCAGCTCTCCCACAGACTCTCCATTTGTCTGTGTGCCTTTGTTCACTATAACTGGTCGGGATGTTTTTCCCATGATATAAAACTTGAATGGTCCAATGTGTCGTCTGGGTGCAGGGTGACTGTGAGACAGATACTTGTGCTTGAACTTGGGCAAAGTCGACATTGTCTCGCCCGAGAGCTGTGAGCCTGCAGCCAGGGTGTGTGAGTAGGCTTCGTGTCTGTCTGCATGCATGCTGGCCAGATACTGCTGCTGAGCCAGTGTCTCTTCCTTGTAGGATCTTGACGAGTGGCCAGGGAGGTGGCTACTGCCATTGTGAGAGGAGTGCTGTAGGATGGACGAGTGTGGAAGGTTGCTGAAGTTTGTGCTGGACATACCTGGTGATGTAGAACTGATGGGAGATGACTTTGAATAGTTTTTGCTTGGGATTTGGTCAGAATAAGAGGAGTCAAAGTGAGTTTGTATCCCACGGCTCCCTGATGGCTGGAACGCATGCTGCTGACTTGACACTGAGGAGGAGATGCTGGAGTACAAGGCCTGGCCACCTTTAGGAATATGTTCTCCACTGTTACTGCTGGCACTGGACACTATGCTACTGAAACTGGGCAGACGGTCAGAGATGATCCCAGAAGCTGCAGCAGAAGAAGGGATGGGCATGGGGAGGTGCGGACTCTGGTCAGGGGGGTAATCAGAGAATCTGCTCCTGAAGGAGCTGGAGGGGAGCCCTGCCATGGAGCTGGCTTGCTGGGAGGAGTAGTTCATGTGGAAGGGAGACATGCCATAGGTGGACGAGCCAGAAGATCCTCGCTGGTTTTGAGGGAATACAGGTCCACCTCCAGCAAAGGCCATACCTACTTGTTGTAGCTCACTAGGCAGAGAGCTGGGAAAGTCCACATTCCCATAGTCTTCTCCAGAGAACTGGAAGCTGGCTGGGGGCAAATTGTCCATCCGCAACTCTGGACTCTGGATTGTAAAATACACCTGTGACAAGGACAGACACTATTAGTGATAGAACAAATGACATGGTCAATGGAATTGTTCTATCCTTACTTATGTCATGTTTGTAATGATGAAAAACAATGTTATGAATCTTGTTATTTAACAAAAAAGCCTGAACAAATGGTATAGGGTTTCAAGAATAGTGTCAGGGTTTGTTGCTGCTGTACAAATTGTCATTACAACAATCATCATGGATATTTGTCCTAATAATATATTAAATACTATGATATAATAATTAGTAAGCCTAATCAAATCAGTGATGATAATGGGAAATTGTCAAAAAAAGAGGAAAATCCAATCGCTGAGCGGTTCACAAATCTAGAATCAAAATCAAACCATTCTATAAGTGAATGAGAGAGAGAGAGAGAGAAAGGCGTATGCAGATAGATGTGTCCCACCATGGTAATGGTTGTTTGTTTGTGAATGTATTCAGAACATTGTGAAACCAATTTAAACTCATGGGATAATAAAGAATCATCTATCTTATCCACTTATCGTGATTAGAAACGATCTTGTGGTGGGAGTAATCATTTCCACTATCAAGACTTAGTTTATGGATTTATCGTTTTCTCTACCTCCGAGCCGTGACTAGATCTAAGCCTACACTAACACCTCAATTTGAATTTTGTAATTGCAAAAGTAGAAAGATGCACTCGACACTCGGTCAAGACATTGTCATTATATGAGCATCCCTATGGTTGCAATTATTATCGAAGTCTTGAGTATCAATCTTATTCTCAGACTTGTCTACTTTCTTTCTCTATTAACATCCGCGATACTCGTACATTAAGTGGGCAATAAGCACTGATTAGGGGATGCTGTTTTGTGGATTCATCTTTCCAATTATGGACCGTTCTGCCAACAATTTACGCAAGATAGTATAGATCTATCTAGTAAGTAGGCTAGGTGGGTTTTTTAAACAAAGTGTCTATTCACCCCCGGGTCCCATCATAAAAACGATTTTATATATACGGACCCGGATTGAACCGAAAGTCACCCATGTCAGCGAGCAAAACAGCAGACCCGTAGTCCTACATCCACGGCCATAGTCGGCAATGCTATCTGCTCTCTAAATTTCATTAGAAAATAAAACATTATCAGAGTTTAGTTGATAATTCAGTCGTTTTACAACTTGACTACAACGCGATAGACACTCTTACTTACTCTCAATCGAGAACGAAATATCTTCTTAACTCTAGGCCAGGCAGCGTGGATTTCTCTGCTCTAGGCCTAGCAGGCGAGTTTCTCCCACTCTCACCCGCCCCTCGATACAATTTGGCTAGGCTACCTGCGTTCACGGGACTGTAAATACATTTTTTATATTGGGACCCATGTCCGATCAAAGGTAGCCTTTTTTAAAACAGTTCAGAAGTTTAGAATAGAGAAATAATCTATTATATCATCCTTTTTTTTCTTTCTAATTCTGTAGTCAGTAGTAAATGTTGTTGTCCAGTTTACGATAGAAGGGTACGAGGCAATCATCTCCACAAATGTTCTAACATCTCACACTTATATTTCATTCTTTACATATTACATGTCATGAAGAAATAGAAATTAAGCCAACAAAAAAGGCAAAAAGAAAAAAAAAACTCTCGTCATTCATTCATCATACTCTTGTCACATGCACGATTGAAAGAAAGAAAAAGTAAAAGGTATTGCAGCCCCCCCCCCCCCCACAAACTACTAGCACAACAATGAGAGGCAAAGAAAGATCGTTCACAAAAATTACAATGTGAGTGAGTGCCAGTTCAAAGTTCAGTATGAATGAATGTGAATGAGCAGGAGATGGAGATAGACTCTGAAATGGACACAGAGAGAGATCAAGACATCTAGACTAGAACTATGAATGAATGATTCAAGAAACAAGTTCTAGTTCTAGTGATCAAGCAGCATCCATCCACCATGCAATCAAATGTGTGTGTGTATCTTGTGATGTGGTAGCCAATAAAAGTAATAAAAGGAAAAATAGAATGGTCAGAATCAGAATAATGAGAATAAGTGAATAAGAATATCCCCCCCCCCCCCCCCTTACACGCACTACAACTTTATAACTATAACTGTAATAACAGTGAACACTGAACAGACACACTCACACACATCACAAAAGCAATATATCCAGAAAAGGGGAGGAAGAAGCACATAATAGACAGTGTGAGTGTTATCCAGTGAAGACATAGACATCCTTTCTAATCTAGTTAGATCTAGAGTTAGACAGGACAGACGGTAGAAGTAGACTTATAGTTATAGTAAATAGTAGAAGTACAGAGCAGTGAGTGAAGGGAGTGAGAGAGAGCTGCACTGCTGTCCCTCTTTCTTTCTCTCCATACCTCTGAATCAGGATTTCTTATTTAGGTCTTTGTCTCTTCTATCTCAATGAATAAAGATCTAAGTTACATTGCCTTAATATTTTAGTTTCAATCAACCGTTGATATCAAAACATTAGGCAGCTGACTTGAGCAAACCATCGTTGTTTTATGATAATATCAATTCAAAGCTGAAGGACGGACAGCCAAAGCCGAGGGAGGAAAATGGCGTCAAAGGAAAAGAGACTCGTTTCAACCTAAACGAGACAGTAATCTCATTGAAATAGCTCTATCAAAGACGTATGAACGGGTAATCTCTGCGTCTACAAACATGGCATGTTTTTGTTCTAATCTAAAATCGAAGTGTATAAATGTACTCACAGATTATATGGAGTTTACATCAAAGTCATGTTGTGATTTCGGCTGCTGGACGTCTGAGCTGGAAGGAGTGAAGGAAGTAGATTGTTCTTCCATGCGCGTACGAATAATTATAATCACACGGAGGAATGTTATCACAAATTGTAGAATGACTATTAGATTTCAATGGTATTTCAAGGATTCAGGTAATCGGTAAATCAGACTTGGTTCATGATTGAATTTAGAAGAATTTCTTTGATATCATATTTGAGATTATTTTGTGCATCGGAAGTGGAAGACCTATTTAATTGTGTGTAACGCGGACGAGAACAATAACAGAAGGCGACTCCCACAAAGACCCGCCCGAGCCTTGTACGTTCAAAGGGATGAAAGCAAAGGGCAAAAAGAAATTTTGAATAATAAAGATACAAACACTGTAGCCATACAGTGAACTGAGATTATCAATTCCTTCCGTAACTGTAATGAAGCTTGATCTTTTATCAGAATACCATCCATCATACTTGAAATTAATTAAAAACGACTCCTTTATTTCAGCGCACTCGCTACAATGGGAGGGAGTGTGGTGGGTGGGTGGGGGGAGAGAAATGAGAAGACAGACGGGACTATTTCCCCCCTCTCCTCACACTGCAGACAGCTGCAAAGAAAGAAGTGTCATGGACAGGCCAAGGGAGCTAACCGTAATAAACTTTCTCATCATTGTATTTATCATCAAACAGTTACTTCTCTTAGACCAAGGATGTAAGTGTAAGGAATAAGGAAGGGCAAACAGTTTGAAACCGGCTTCACACCGCGTGAACTCAATCACTTTACTCTTTACTCAACGCAATGGACCATCATCAATGCGACACACATTATGTTAAGTGTCCGTTATCGTTAATGAATGTCAGACCTACAAGTCCCATGCCTCAATAATTGATCTGTGTGACAGAATACCAATGGGCTTCAAAATCAGCAACATTGGAATGTAGATCTATAGGTCTAAAGCCTAGATCTTTCTTTGGGTTGTCCGTTACCGATAGTTAATGTAATGCTAGCGAATTAACTCTCTGAGGTGCACAAGCCTTCAATATGAAAAGCAAGAGCTCTCACGAAAAATAGAAAGTCCAAAAAGAAAACGGTCTCCGTTTGTTTTATTTAACTGAAAATGCAAAGGACCAGTCCAGAGCTAAGCTGTCGTTGTTCTAGCCTACTGTTTCTGAACAACAACAAAAATCTTTTGTAATAAAACTAATTAAAATGTTGAATTGGCCTGGAAGTCTAGATCTAGATCTATATCTTACTACTAAAATGATATCCTTATTATGTGTCTGTTAATTCAATTGCCTCTAAATTACTCACGCAATTATTTTCTTTTATGTGTCCCCACATTATTCATGTATGGCCTACTTGCTTTCTTCTCTTTCTCTCTAGACTGTTCCATCCACTATTATTAGATACAGTAGGGTGTGTACCGGTTCCAACCTTTGTGCAGTGCGGTGCACACGTCACTGTTGAACTCACGCGGTTATCTAAAAAAACAATAGCTGCTCTAAGAATTAGATTGGATTTTGTTTACTTAGAACCTGGCCACATGAATTCTGTAGTGGCCTGCAAAGTTTCAAAGGTGTAGCCCTAGTAACAAGATTCTAGGGGAAAGGCTCCGTTCGTCCCAGTGACGTAATAAGACTACATATAAGCGAGGGGGATTAGATTACTGGAGGGCCGTTTTCGCTTTCAGTTGATAATCTCACGCTCGGTTCTCACGGTCGTCCCACTTAGCTAATATGACGTAATGACACACGCCAGTGACCACACTCCGATAGTCCACTTTCACTGTCAGGTGGCTCAACCCAAACATCTGGGCACCTGGGCCAGATGACAACATCGTTTCGTCCCAGTGAGGCAACAAGACAACAGATAAGCGAAGGATACACATTTACCTGTGCTGACTTAAATTGGCTCGACACCATTCATTTGAATTCAAAAGAGTCTTTAATATAATATTATAATACATCTTTCGTTTATCATATTAGTGCCTTTTCGATTTCAATACGACATCATAATACAATGTGTCTTTCTGTTGTTGTTTTTCTGCATCAACCAATTTCTATTTCCTTACGTTCCATAGTTGCATGGCTGATATATTCAGCACCAGAATGACAATAACAGTCTCTCTCTCTCTCTCTCTCTCTCTCTCTCTCTCTCTCTCTCTCTCTCTGTGTGTGTGTGTGTGTGTGCGCGCGCGCGTGCGTCTATTCAACTCACACAGGGAAAGGGCATTAAATACCGACACCCAGATAGGCATTGCATAATTGAGTTTGAACCTTTTCAACAGCTTCATAATATTGTGTACACAGTAAAACAGTTTTTTGTTTTCATCAAATATCTTAAATGCTGTTGTCGTGTCTACAACACGTGACGAGAACACAATTCCTAAGTAGTTATAATATGGTACAACTTCAATTTGTTCGTCCATGCAAAACTATTTCTTTGTTTGTTTTAAATAGCCTCCGTTTCGAAATACGATAATTTCACTTTTATTTGAATTAATTTTAAGGTTCCATTTATAGCAGTATGTTTGTAAAATATGTATCTTTCTTTGCGTTTCCAATGGGGTGTCAGCAACTAGATCATCCGCATACAATAGACAATTTATTTCTTTATCATTGCTCAGTAGCTCAACTCCTTTACAATTAGAGTTATGTATTACTTTGATGAACTCGTTTATAAAAATAGAAAACAAGATAGGGCTCAACCTTGTTTCACTCCACACATAGACGTAAAGTAATCAGGTAACATAGTCTGACAATTTTCATCAGCATGATTAGGGCACATACATTTTATACAAACCATAACATTTTAATATACATTGATTTAATTGACCTTGCATCCAAATGAGTGGAAGACTTGCCACATTAGTGGTATGTTGATACCATCGAAGGCTTTCAAAAAATCAACAAAATACACATCAAAGCGTCCACCTGGCTTGCCTGTGTAGCGTGTGTGTGCCGTCCACTATGAGGTGGTCGTGTACCATGGACACACGACAGCCTTCTGCTCTCCACCGTGTCATGTCCGGGGCGAGACACTTGTCTCCACCGTGTCATGTCCGGGGCGAGACACTTGTCTAAGGGCTGTTGTGTTGTGCCGAAACGGCCTGTGATGACCATATTATTATCCCTAACTATAAAACATGCATTAAAACAAGGAAAGCATATCGCCGAATTTCAGGTGGCATCTCAATAATTGTAGAAAATAAACTCGCCCCATATA
>JAUELK010244906.1:0-17108 GCA_031471215.1 Gastropteron pacificum | reverse complement strand
CTCACTCTCTCTCTCTGTCTCTCTCTCTCTCTCTCTCTCTCTCTCTCTCTCTCTCTCTCTCTCTCGTATTTTCTCTCTGTCTCCCTGTCTCTCTCCCTGTCTCTCTCTCTTTTTCTCTGTTAAAATAAATGATTAATCCCTTAATTGTATCTTGCTCTCTACAGGCCATCAGTGATAAATTCAAGGAGAGTGACCAATATAAATCCATGTCTGATTGTGTGGAGAGACTCATTAAAGATTCTGATGACGCTGATCACGCAGTGGTAAGATGCTGCTCTAGACCAGTTTTATACAACAAAGATTTCATTGCGATAGTAGTTGTTATCTTAACACACTTAATACACGGAAGACATTATTATGGACTTCACTTGAAATCACCGATTTAGTCATTTACAGTAATTTACAGCATAAGATAAGATAAGATGAGAAGATAAGATGATATAAGATAAGGTAAGATAAGATGATATAAGATAAGATAAGATGATATAAGATAAGATAATATCATGTTAACACTAACAGGATAACGGCTAAGCCTTGTCAACTTTGGATAATACTTCATAGTTGTACAAATCATGTATTACAATGGCTGAATTTATGAAGCGTATTTCTTAGCTCTAATGCAATCTAAATGCACTCTACAGCTTATTCAAGTTCATCAATAAGTCTAAAATTATGAAGGACCAAAAGACCAGAAATAGGGGATCATGTAGTATCGTAATAGCACAGTTGTGGTGAACTTAACTTTGAATCTGTTGTTTCAATTTTCAGTTGGAGGAAATTTCATCTGGTTCAAGGTAAGCTAATGTTTTCAAGAACTCTGGACATTTTGTGTGTGCTTGACTTTACATTACTTTGTATATCCGTTATCTTCTCTTTTTATTTTCTTCCCCTCAATAACCATGGAAGATTGCAAATTGAAGATACATGCTACAGTCTAATAAGATTGATTGAGTAGTGAATACTTTGTAATCTACTTATCAGTGGAGTGTCTTGATCCATCAAACATACCACCACATTGACCAATTCTCTACCCATTTGTATGTTCTCAATAATTCAACAATTTTAATGTTTGTTCTTTTGTCAAAAGATTGCTTTATCGACACTTCATCTGAGTAAATATGATAAAAAGTCATTTGTTCAAAGTGTTCTGTCTTCCTTGTCTTGATTTTACATATGCCTGAGAGAGTACTACACTCCTCATCTGTGTAATTTATGTTAGTTTGACTTAGCAGTGATTAGATGTTTCATTGTTTTTTTGTTCACATAGTTTGTTTCTGTAACAATATTGGTTTTCTGGGAGTAGGTTATTAGCCTACTGCTCAACCCCCAGACTTGGAGGGCCAGGGTTTTCTGTCGGGGTGTCCTTCCCTTAGACTGCGTTGGTCCATGGCACCTTTCGGTGCTACCCCTATCCGCCACCCAGGGGACACGCCTCTACGCCGTGCAGTCCCAGCATTATTGTTGTGTTGACTGTCATGTAAATTCAATATGATACTGATAGTCAGAAAGCATTTCCTGTCATGTTGTATTCCACCTTCTCCAGATATGTGTCCAGCTGGTTCACTCAATTTGTCAACTTGTTTTGGAGAAGTTGGACCTCCCAGTTCAGAGATCCAATGTTGTGTTGGGTCAGGATATTGCAATCTTTTGTAAGTGGAACATTTGACATGATTGTGTTTTGTTCATTTTAATCTTTTACTGCTATGATTTAGGGTTGATTTTAAACCTTTTAAACTAACATTTACCCTGAAGTTGCTTTGCAATATAGACAACTGAACACTCAATCATTTTGACTGATTTGTGCTACATTGCACATACTGAATATGCCAACAGCAACAGCCAATGCATCTTATATTATCGTCTTATGTTCAGATTTACCACTGTTTTCTGAATCAAACCACCAAACAAATTTTAAATGAAGGGACCCGAGATTTAAGTGTGCAGACTTTAACTGAGAATCTGCACCCTGGAGATCATGATATTGGTGTGATAGGATATGACGATAATGACAATCTGTATTTGTATAGGACATGATGATAATGACAATCTGTATTTGTATAGGATATGATGATAATGACAATCTGTATTTGTATAGGATATGACGATAATGACAATCTGTATTTGTATAGGATATGATGATAATGACAATCTGTATTTGTATAGGTTATGACGATAATGACAATCTGTATTTGTATAGGAAATGATGATAATGACAATCTGTATTTGTTTAGGATATGACGATAATAACAATCTGTATTTGTATAGGATATGACGATAATGACAATCTGTATTTGTATAGGATATGGCGATAATGACAATCTGTAATTGTATAGGATATGACGATAATGACAATCTGTATTTGTATAGGATATGATGATAATGACAATCTGTATTTGTATCTTTCTACTGCTTCACTTGACCCATGCAGGTCATTGGAATGATCCTGGGTCTGGTCTACCTTGACCTTGACACTGACCAGAAGGGAGTCATGAACATCAATGGTGCGCTCTTCCTGATCAACACCAACACTTGCTTCACAAACCTCTTTGCTGTCCTCACTGTGAGTGGAATGACTGTGTTAAGATATGAAGCATTTATCACTTTTTTCATTTTTAGAATACAACAAATACAACATAGTAAATATCCCTTGATTGAACAGACTGATTTGCTTGTATAGTTCTTTAATTCAGTTTTTCAACTTCTGTCAGTTCTCACTTCACGAATATAATGTTAGAGTAACAATTTCTTGACTATAATACTCCAATATGAGACAGATATTTGATATTTATAAGACATTTGATATTTGATAAGATATGTGATAAGATATTTGATATTTTATGTTTATGACATTCTCTTTTTTTGTTTCTTTTTTAAAAAATGTTGTAGACATATGTAATATATCCTATATCATCGCTCAAGTAGTAGGGAATTCTTCTTCTTTGTACACAAGCGATCAACTTGTTGAATGCGCACCATGTCAAGAGCAAACTGAGATTGTCACTGTGCGAGTGACTGCTTTACAAATACTAATGTATTTCTAAACTCTTTGTGCATTCATAAACCCAAAGGGTGGTCACTTAAGGAGTTTAACTTGGAATTGAGACTCATGTGAAGAATACATTTTGTCCACAGTCTTTCCCTCTGTCATTAGCCATCGTGATGAGGGAGTACGGTACAGGTCTTTATGGAATAGATACATTCTTCATAACCAAGTCAATCTCTGAGGTACGTATATCTATGCCCGTAATGTATGGTACCAAAGATCTACTTCCAACAAGTTTTCATTTATTGTTTTAAAAAATGGACTACACTGTCCACAAAGTGTTTTAAACAGAAAACAGCATGACACATACAATCAAAATGTAAATGTACTGGCAACATAACTATTCAACTCAAGTTGTGTATGTTACACCAGTGCAGTTAATCATGGCAGTGTGTCCCAATGCATATCTTGTTTATTGTAATAATGAATTGTCTTCTCTTTTTCATCTTCTTTCAGATACCACTGTTCCTGCTGATTACTATTTTCTTTGGAACAATGTGCTACTGGATGATGGGTATGGATGTAGAGTATTTATACAAACATTTCTTACCAACACAAGCCTTAACATTCTCTTAATCTCCTACCTTTCATTTTCCAAGTTGGCATTCAATGTATTGAAATAAGAGTATAATGGCTATTTTCAGGCACTTGTATTATCTTCAGCTTATGGGTGCTTTCGTAAACTGACTTCCCTTTCCATCCTCTCTTCATGGCCATACAATTACTTGTTTACTTTACTGCAATACAAATTAATGTTTCACTTACCTTTTCTCTGTAATTTTTAAATACTCAATAATTAATTTAGTGAAACACTTTGAGCTTATTAGATTAGTAAAGGCTAAATAAAAACTAAAACAAGTACTAAAAACATCATTATGTTTCGTATATTACATTATGTTCTTTGCATTGTGATCCTCAGGTCTGCGGGATGAGTTTGAAGCGTTCATTGTCCTTATAGCAGTTTTGCTCCTCGTTTCTCTGATCTCTGTTTCCTTGGGTGAGTAACTTTTGATGAAGTGCCTGTCTTTCTTGTGATCGTATGTATTGAGATTTGATTTAACTATTTCACTCCTCTAAATCAGATTTTTCAGCTCAAGCATGCATACATTCTAGACCTTAAGCCACATGTCCATGAAATGGAACAAAATTGCTAGGTTCCAACACTGTAGAGTTTGTGAAAGAGTTATACTGATGCGATTTGAAAATGTTTTCATTTTTAATCAATATACATTTAAGTATACAAACTCAATTATCGAAGTGAAGACCTGATAGAGTATTCATTTTCTTTTGAGCAGTTCTTACATTTATACACCAAGAATGGATCAAGTCAGAAATAAGTTCTCATAGGATATTGCAAGGTGTTTTCATAATCTTAAAAGAACCCAGTAAGTGGAATGGTATCAGACTCTACAATCACAATGTGTAAGCAGGAAAAGTACATTTGTCTAATCTTCTGTTTTCAGGTTATTTAATTTCCATTATCTGTGGAGAAACCACTCTTGCCCTCTCTGTGGCTTCCCCCATCATCATTCCTTTCATGTTGTTTGGAGGAATGTTCCTCAATGGAGAGTGAGTATATCAACGATAGTAAATGTTTATTAATGATAAATAATAATAAAGATTACTTATATAGTGCTCATCCCTCAGTCTGAGCGCTTTACAATGACACTGTCTGTGACTCATTTACACAACATCAATCGATGTAGAACACAATAAAAGTACTGTCTCTGGCTTACTTTGCATCCTTTTTTAAAGCAAATTGATTTACTAATGATGCATGGAATATCTTTCTATTACAAAGTCACTGGATAATTAGTTGTTTAAGATGTATGCTTTGGTTCTCTTTCCTTTTTTTTCCTTTCATGGAACATATGTTTTTCAGAAAGTCATCTTAACCAGGGTTGCATTTCTAAGCTTTTCAGTTGAATGAACAAATCCAACTTAAGACATATCACTCTTCTCCAAGTTGTGCTGATTGTGCTATTTTAAATGATTCTATAATCTGTTTCAGTGATGTGCCAGACTATTTTCTGTGGCTTGAAGGCATTTCCTGGTTCAAGTATTCCAATGAAATTCTCATGGTTAACCAGTGGGACGATATACACCATATTGGTGAGTTGGTCAAGATATGTATACAAACATAGGCCTACACATGAATTCTCAACCTTGTCATTTTAGTACTTTTGTGTCATTTTAGTTCCCAGTGACATTTTGATGGTAATAGCTCAATTTGTATAGCTCAATTTGTATAGCTCAATTTTCTTGCTCCTTAATGAGCTCAATGCACTTTACAGCACATAATAGTGCTTAGCAGAGCCAATTATGAGACATGCATTTTGTTTTTATAATTACAGACTGTGACAAATCAGGCAACATGACATTGGCCCCAAACATGACCATGGAGGAACTCTGCGACTCCCAGATGTGCCAATACAGGACAGGGCAAGATGTCTTGGACTACAACACACTAGACAAGGTAACTTTTTACACAACCCAGCACTGTAGACCTGCTCTCTCTGTGCATAGGATGTTTGGTGGCTGACCTCATTTGGCTTCCAATCCAGCGACCCTGGTTTAAATCCCTAGTGGGGAATTCTAGGCACAGGTCATGTGGGCAGTTTACATCATATGGTTATCACCCTTTCCTATAGGAGAGAGACATGACATCATATGGTTATCACCCCTTTCCTATAGGAGAGAGACATGAATTTGTAGATCTCACCTCTTGTATGACCTCAAAGCTCTCTTTCGTAATGGATTCAAGGATACCCTCGTCAACCTTTGCCTATTTCATTGTAACAAGGATTGTTAAACCGACTATCCTTACCTGCAATAATTTTTTTTCATGTTTCATTTCAAACATTAAGATGACTTTTTAAGCCAACAGAATTTATATTTTGATCCATCACCAATTGATGATTATCACAACGAACGTCATTGAAACTTTAGAATCAGCAAAGCAAAGCCTCAATTCTGGTTAATTTCTTTTGTTGTGTTTTCTTGTGTGTTGTTTTTTTAATACTACATCGTCAAGTCCAGCAACTAGTTCATGATACTCTAGTCATACTATGAGCATGAGTTATTTCCCTGGAATGAAGTTGAACTGGACTCTTGTCCTTTTACAATCTCAGCATTGAAATAAATCAGGATTTCATGACATGATATTCACTAAGTTCACAAATGATAGTACAGAACTGATTCAATGACCAAGTTAGGTATCATCACATCCCTTTGTTCTTTTAGTTTCTTTCAACCCCCCATCTCTTCGAGCTATTCATTCTTTAGACGATAATGCTGTACTGATGTAACTGTAAATGTTGGTAAGTTGGAACTTCCATCCTTAGAGTGTGTTGCTGATTGAGAGTTAAGTGGAAAGAGGCGAACTCTGGCTTTACCCAACGAAGGGCACTCAAGCAGATTGTGTGTTAGATTGCTTGACTGGACTGTAGTTTACTGTGGGATAAGGTGATCTGGTGGTGAAGTGGTCAGAGCGTTGGCCTCACGAGTCAAAGGTCCAGGGTTCGATCCCCGGCTGTGCCGACTAGATTTGGATTTGAGAGTATTTTCTTATCCACCACCAGGTGTACTCTTGGAAAGGGTACTTTGTCACGACTTTCTCACCTCACCCAGGTGGAAAATGGGTACCCGACTATAGACAGTGAAAGATATTGTCAGAATGTTGGTATGTGCACCGGCAGCACTACCTACCAGTATGCCTCCCAGGACGTTGAGATGGCTTTGGAATGAAACAGGTCTGTCAGGGTAATAGTACTTAAAGCACTTTGAGCTCAAAGAGAAAAAGTGCTGTATAAATCGGCTATTATTATTATTATTATTATAAGCTAGAGCTGGGCAAAACACGTACTTTCAAGTAATCACGAGTATCGAGTACCCGCGGAGCAATACCCGCGGGTACCCGTACTCAAAAAAGTAATCACTTTTGAGCCATAAAACTCACCATCAATCTTTCCTCCGACGAAGAGGTGAATTTGTGTCTCAGGACAATGAGCGGGGTGTGTCCATCGGTGAGGGGTAGGTCGAAGTACATGATGACTGACCCATCCTCAGGTGCAAAACAATTTCTTGGGTGGGCCATACAATAGCATCAACGACGACGGTGACATCGACAACCAAGATAACGACGATGACGTTTTTGCGGCGGCCACGAGTGAATACGCTCTTTTGAATATTATACATGTACAACAAATTAACAGATGCCAGTGACTACTCCCGCGGTTCGATCTCGAATACCCGGGGACCCGTAGCCGAGGCAATCTTCGGAGTAACCGGTTAGTTATCCGGGTACCCGCCCAGCCCTACCCACACCACACCTTTTCTGTTGTGACTGGCTGCTATCCCGGGCCATACCAGAGAGCTTACATACAATTGTAAGCTCTCTGGCCATACTACACGCCCCCCCCCCCCCAAACCACGTCCAGTGTATGCGCACGTGTGTGTTGTGAATATGTGTGTGAGTGTGTGTAGCCTATGTCATGTGGTGTGTGCTAGCCAGCACATGGTAACATCTGTTGGCCCACGACAGGCCTAGAGCATCCACAACAGAGACAAAAGGCCACCCACCACCTTAGCCTTAACAGAACATCATCACTTATTTTACTTTGCCCCACATTCTTTCCAACCTTGTCAAGTTAGTCAAGGGTGGGTGGGTTTTTTTAAGGGGGGGGGGGGGGGGTCTATCTCGATGATACTATCTCTTGGGTTGTAGTGATACTAACTCTTGGGGTTGTACACAATGAATGATGCTGCTGTCAAAAGCCTAAATATAGACTGGGAAATCTACACCTCTATTATATTATTATATAGGCCTGAAAGAGCCATAAGGTGGATCTTTCAAATGTTATGTACAGCATACACATAGTTCAAACTAACAACAATAGTGTACAGTAACATTAGTGATCCCACCAAGCATCAATCTCATCATCTGGATGTTCTTTCCTCACTGGGGGGAAGACGCTCTCTAATGACACTGATGAAAATGATTTTTATAACAGTAACAGAAATAGCGAAAAGTAGTTTGTGTCCCTTTGATCCAAAATGAATCAAGAGGTATAAGTATAAGTATAGTGATGTTAATATACATGTATATCATAATAATAATATGCTGTAAAGCGCTTTGAGCTCAAAGAGAAAAAGTGCTACATAAATCGATTATTATAATTATTCTATTATGATGAGGGTACTTTAACAACCTACTACTACTATACCTCTTTATTTCTTCTCCAGGCGACATCCATACTCTCACCATCCTTTTTGACAAAACTATCGTACTGTCTGTAATCAGGTACCATAATATAACACGGGGTACAGTGAATAATAAGTAGTGATATACAAAATGAACTAACATGCGCATACAGCACATACAACAAATACATGTAGTGAAAACAAGAAAGAAATGTGGTGTGACTTTTCAGAGAACATGTTTAATAGATTCAACATGGCGAATACAACATGTATACATGTATTGTAATCTACTCTTTGTCTAAGTCTCAACAGTATACAGTAAAGTGTATCACACAAAAGTGTCCTTGATTAGACAAACAGTAAATTTTTACATGAACGAAAATAATACGGTACAAAGTACAATACATATGAATATCACTTCACAGGGCAAATACAAATCTTAATAATGCCGTAGAGAGCTCAACACCATTTTTTTCTTTCTGTGAAGATATAAAATGTACACAAAATTCTGAATATCTTGGTTATGAATTGGCAAAAAGCAGTGGTGAATGTGTAGTATTGTACAGTAACTGAAGGCTTAATAATACAAATAATAATAATAATAATAATAATAATGATAATAATAATAAAGTGTATTTATAGAGCGCTTTTCCCAAAGAAGGCTCAAATCGGCATATGCATCAAGAACAAAGAAGAGGAAGTAGAGTGAACTTTATGACTTGAAATTGTAAGTGTTCAGTTATTGTGAAGTGACTTGACTGTAGGCTAGCCGAGCCCTGTTCACACAACTTGTTCATGTACTTCTTCTTCTTCTTCTTCATTCTCAATGACAGGTGCTGTTCAAACTTTCAGCTTAATGCCCTGCTACTTCAAGTTCAAGTATATAGAAAACTTACTCTTACTCTTTATTTGCAGTAATCTATATTATAAGAGTGATCAGGGGGCGTGGCACTTTTCTACGGTAGAATGTTCTCCGAATCGTCTGAACATAAAAATACGAAAAAATGACCACTTTCACAGTCAGCATTCAGCTGTGTGCTGGGCATTGTTTTACTTTGAGAATCCTGCCAGTTGAATTTACGTTATATATTTACCTCCCTAATAAATTTCACTCTCAGCCACGAATGCCATATCTGCGACACTGCTCTTTCGGTTTGCCATGGGTAGTGGGAAGTATCCTTTACATTTCTATTCTTGGATTGTCTACCAATTGTAATTGGGTAGTTGTAAATGAGAGTGGAAAGGGGCTCATTGTATCTTTTGCAAGCGAAGCTGCACCGGGTCTACTTGTAGTATATAAAGACTCTCTGTTACTAAAACTAAACTAACACCCCAAAACATAGTAAAGCTGTTTGCTCTATATTTTTTGTGAAGACATAAGAGTACTGTTCCATAATTGTTTGGACATTTGGGGGACTCACTTCATGGACACATTGCTATACATAGACTTTGTAAGTCAGTAAGCCTCCAATGAGGTTGACAAGGCTCTGGAATGCATCAGGTCTCTCGAGGTAATAGTGGCTGTAAAGCCCTTTGAGCTTGCTGTAGAGCGAGAAAAAGCGCTATATAAATAAATGGTATCTATTATTATTATAAGTAGTTTTTGGCCTGTGTTCAGGTTTCACTGTGCTGGGTCGTCCTCTTCTCTCATTTTGATGACAACTTTCCCAGTGGACTTTCTATCCATGATGTACTGATACGCCTCATTCACCTGTGGACGGAGAGACAGGCTGAACATAGAAACATCAACATGATCATTTTTGTTGTTAGAATAAGTAGAGTTAGTAGATGTTAATAGTTTTTAGTGTAACGACTACTCATCTCAAGCAAGTAGTTTTGTCAGTAACTAACAACTAGTTTTTAGTAGTTTTCTACTTGTAGTTAAACCTAAACTACTAAAATTCTCCTGTGGGTGTTTTTTCTACATCAATTTTCCTTTTCAACCATTTACACAGGGCCTACTGAGAGTTTTCGATAATTTTGATTAACTTTGTTAAACCTGACAGGGCGAAATGCAACTCGTGGTAATTTACTGCTTATGCTCGAGATCTAGGCCCTACTTGGTGATACATGTAGTATTCAGTTTTAGTGTAGTTATTCACTACTGATTTTAGTAGTTTTTTACAACCCTGACAATCATTATTGTTATTATTGTTAATACCAAGCCATGGGTGACGAAATCCTTAAAATCTGTTATTCATGAAAAGAAAATAACCTTTCCATTAAAGAAACGTTTTATTGATTTAAAAGTACGAAAGTCAATAAGACACAAAAAGGGTGTACACTGTATACAATGAAAATAATGGAAAATGGCCTAAGAAGTGGAAATCCCGCAAAAGCCTGAAGCATGCTCAAAGAGATGGTTGGCATATCAAGTAAAGGGTCTGTGAACAACTGTTAAAACATTGATGTAGAGGCACTAAGCAAATTTGATTATCATTTCAACAATGAAGTACTGTAAATTGTGGGTGTGGGTGTAACTGATTTAATCAGTCGAGAGAACAAAAATAGAGACAAAGTGTGGTGTTTGTTATAATTATTCAACACACACCTTACAAAAATATTGGAAGGAAGACAAAATACATGTAATAACATTAACATAGCATTTTTATAGTGCTTTTCCCCTTCTACAACAAGCTCAAAGTGCTCATCAATATGACGAGACCATCAATAGATGTGATGAAGACCTCCAGAACTGGGTAGACTAAATTAACTTGGAAGTGTAACTATATGTTACAACAACTATTATTTTGTCTTCTTTTTCTGTGTTCACTGTTTATAATAATAATAATAATAATAATAATAACAATAATAATAATAATAATAATAATAATAATAATAATGGAGTTATTTCTAAAACGCATCATCCCCATTAGCATGAGTCGAGGCCAGTCTTGTTTATTCTATAAAGGACCCTGTTCTCATCAAGTCCTCTCTGTGGCGGTGCAATTTTCTGTCAAAGCCAGTTCTTACAGGCCATGTCTCGAGTCTAATTTTGTTGTATTTTGGGCATGTCTGGAGGATATGTGTTGTTGTCTCCTCCTCTCCACACTCACAGTATGGTGTTGGGGACAGCTTCATTTTACGGTTCATATATGGGCTTTCAACCTGCAGTGGCCTGTCCTGAGAGGGAAGATTATACCAACTATAATCCTCCCATATGCCCATGTGCTGTGGTCAACTTTGTGAATTCTTTCACATAAGTTCAAGCACCAGGGCTACAGAAAGTGATGTGACATTCACCTGGTTCAGTCCTAAATCATGGCTGCAACCATACATGTCCCAAATGTTGCATTAACATAGGCAGTACTAACTCAATGACTGCATTGCACATAGCAGTCATCTGGCCCGGAGAAGTCTTGTGACTGCATTGCACAATTGCATGAACAAGGGGCCAATTTGAATGTCCTCCAGTCACAGGTTGCAGAGCTAGACTGCCATGGCTCTGTAGGTCTATTAAGACCACTTGAAGAGCGAGTAGCTCATACCTTGTGCCTGATCACAACAACAACAACAATAACAATAACAACAACAACAATAACAATAATCCTCCCACACCCACCTTGTCCAGAGGGAAGGTTTGTCCCACGTGGGGGTTCAGCTTACTCTGTGCCACACCCTCCAACACTTGGCCGATGGACTCAAAGAACGCTGGCGGGTCGTTCATGCTGTAGCTGCCCCAGAAGCAGCCAATCAGAGACGAGGATTTCAGGAGGAGCTGATTTGCTGGAATCTCTGGAATCTTGCCCGAGGCATAGCCAATGGTGAGAGCCCGTCCTTCAAACCCTAGACTGTAGAGGGAAATGGAAGGGGGATAGAGACAGATAGAGACAAGCAGAGAATGTGAGATAGTGAAAAATGAGACAGAAACAGAAAGAGAGAGAGAAAAGGTGGGCTCAACAAACCTTCTGATACATTCCAGTAAAGAATCTCCCCCCACTTGGTCCACTGCCACATTCACGCCATCTCCATTGGTAAACTCTCTCACTTTGTCTCGGATTCGCACTGAGCTGTAGTTGATGGTTTTGTCTGCTCGGCCTTTCTGTTCCAACATCGCACACTTCTCATCACTGCCAGCCACACCAATCACCTACACACACCAATGAAGGAGTGAATGAATCAACAAAGAGTGAAAGAATGAAAGAAAGAATGCAAAATAAATGAATGAATACAATCTTCATTACTCAGTCTGGCCTATTGCCCCGGTCTCGTAAAAGAAACATGGGACAATAATTTAAACATATCAATAAACACCTGTGCATATTTACATTTCTTTACAGCCCCACGGTTAACATGTTAGGTTAACTTGTTTCGTCTCCAGGAGGGTGACCCGAGTTTGAATCCTGTTAGGAATGCTGGACATGGGTTGTGTGGGTAGTTTAAATGAATGTCTATCCCTGTCCTATCAGAGACAGATGTTAATAAGTTGGTCCCAACTCTTAAATG
The DNA here is from genome assembly GCA_031471215.1 of Gastropteron pacificum. Taxonomy (NCBI): domain Eukaryota; kingdom Metazoa; phylum Mollusca; class Gastropoda; order Cephalaspidea; family Gastropteridae; genus Gastropteron; species Gastropteron pacificum. The sequence goes on along the minus strand of JAUELK010244906.1, from coordinate 4,417 downwards.
TGACAATACCGCGTTGATATGGGTGTAAAACTCAAAGCAAAATATTCTCCTTGCAAAATTGAATACTACTAGCCCTTTTTGTTACTTTACCTCGCAATCGAACATGTTCTTGGCTATATCAGCTACAGCAAGCCCTGTTGCCCCTGCAGCTGCTGTTATGAGAATACGTTCACTGGGAAAAAAATTGTAAAAGGAAAAGAATGAACATAAGATACAGGTAGTGTTACTTTATCTTGTTACTTTAACAGTTACATGAACATTTGACCCTGAAAAGATCCTTTAGATTACTGTGGAGTCCACATAAGATAAACTCGCTTAAGACAAACTCTCGCTTAAAATAAACTTTTCCTCCAGTCTCGCATTTTTCTTATATCAGTATCAGCTAACTAATCAAAGTTCGGTTGAGATCAACTTTATGCAACACGAATCAGTCTCAGTCCGGAAAAAAATAAACTTTCTCTCTCTGCCATTTTTAGCCTTCTTTCCCTCACTTCAATGCACCAACCCCATCAGCTGCACAAACTCACATGCGATACCAACTAAGTCATACAGTAGCTCAATCTCGGCCCGTGGTGTCGTATTGGACATGGGCAAGATGATGATGATGAAAGTCATTTGTATAGCTCACAAGTCCATGTTTTCATGCTCTAAGGTGCTGCGACATCCACAGGCAGAAATAATACACACACAACTACAGTACTGTTCCTTTTAAACTGGGCCTGGGCTATACACATCATAATGCATGTCCTAAATAGCAAGAGTCAGTAAGAGTCCTATTTCACGTAACAGGGAGGCAACTGGACTTTTATTACCTATCTTTAACTTTGCATAGAAAGGATGTTTTCTTTGATAATCAAATAAGAGAAACTTTGCGCACGATAAACCTTTTTTCCTGGTCCCAAGGTGTTTATCTTAAGCGGACTCCACTATTGTATTGTAACAGCTGGTGTGTGTATTTTATTTTTAATATCCTCAAAGGCATTGCAGACTGAGTCACATTGCGCAATTGCAAAAGTCATCTTTATATGAGGTTGCAGTCATAATTGGAAGAGGAAGATAAGATAAGAAAGGATAAGATAATATAAGACAAGAAAAGATTAGATAAAAAGATAAGATAAGAGTCTCAGTGGAGTATCCTTCTCTTCTCTTACTTTTTTTTCAACTTTGCCTTCCTTGTGAGAGCCATCATAGCAGTGCCATAGGAAATAATGGTGCCTGCGGCCTGTACTAGGCTAAGCTTGTCTGGGACTGGCATCAGAGTCTGAAAGATTTTATCTGTTTAATCACACTTCCAAGTAAATATGGTAAACCCACATCAAGAGTATAATCAATGAGATACTGTGAAACTAGTACATGTACAGTGACAGAACAATCGAAAACAAACAAACACAAATAACCCTAAAATGATCTAATTGAATTGTGTCCTTAGGGGTGTAAGATCTGAGGCCAAACATTTAATCACAAAAGTGATGTGCAAACATTATTGTTATTACAAAAAGTATGCTCAAACTAGAGATGGGTCAGTCGACTAAACCAGCTAATCGTAGTCGAGCTCTTTAGTTGAATAGGCCTAGGCCAACACCATCTTACACACCGATTATTGAATGTGTTTTGTTAAATAATTACAATGAAAATCAACATATATTTGTCGTCAGGCCATCCTCTCAAAATGATACAAATCAAAGGGAGGTAATCAATTATATATTTTTCTTTTTATAAATAGCTAGCTGCTTACTTCCCTTACTTTTAGTTGAAAATCAGTCCACTAATCGACTATTTGGTCTTCTTAGTCGGATCGACTATATCATATTTCTTTAGTTGACCCATCTTGAGCTCAAACACAAACATTGTAACAAAAGTGATACTCAAATTCAAACGTTATGAAAATAAGGGTGGCAAGAGAAAACTTACAAAACTGTCTGCCACAAAGTACTCGGCCGTGCCTCCCCCACTCTGTACTGACAAAGCCACCACTCTGTCCCCTGCCTGCACATTGGTAACATCTGAGCCCACCTTGACTACCTTACCTGCAATCTCAAAACCTGAACCACAGAGAAAGAAAAAAGAGAAAAGATAACAACAGCACTTTATTGTCCCGAAAGGTGCATTTTTTGGTGTTGCATATTTAAATTATGTGTAAAAGACAAAGTGACAAATGATACATAATACATGTGCAGTGAAATTTCAGTACAAGTACATCAAATAAGCAGTTCATAATCTGTGAGTAGTAAATACATGATGTAATATTCATAGCAAGTGTGGACATTATCTAACAACAGTAAAGTATTCAAGAAATCTCTTAATGTTAAATTCCTATGGAAGCTGTTTAACTCTTCCAATCTTATTTTGTTTTCCAATAGTACTAATAAAGAAAGGTTTGGTGAATGTGCATATGAAACTGGAGGGGTTCTATTCCCCCAACAATGTTGAGAACCACTGAAGTAAACAGAAGTGAAACTCGCCTGGTGTGAAAGGTGTTTTCATTCTCATTTGGTACTGTCCCTTGCACATGAGAATGTCTGCAAAGTTGATGCCAACAGCATGCGTGGAAATCAACACCTGTTCAACATAGTGACAAGAAACATTTGAACAAGGCCCTATCCAGCTGCTTTATCTAAGTTTACTATCAGTGTTGTCTATGAGGTACAAAATAGGCAGTGATAGGCACAGAAAAAAAAGTATTTGTTTTTAATCGAGGCATTTCCTGTAACCTATATTAGAATTAATCAGTGTTGTCTATGAGGTAGAAAATAGGCAGTGAGAGGCACAGAAAAAAAAGACTTTGTATAATTGTGGCATTTCCTGTAACCTATCAAGTAATCATTGTTCTAAATGTCTTTTGTCTAGTTTAAGAGAGTTTTTTTTTATGAAAAAAAGTTTCCAGTAATACAATGTACAAGTGTCATCAACTGTACTTAGTGTAACACATTATTAGAGGCGGATTAGCTCAGTCGCTAGCGTACCGGACTCAGGATCCAGCGACCTAGGGTTCAAGCCCTGACTAGGACGAGTTCCGTATACCCTTGGGAAAGGTTTTTTACCACCATTTCCTCACCCTACCCAGGTGTAAAAGGGGTACCCAGCTATAGGCATGGTTCTGCACCTAACAGGCTGCCTGCACTTGTGTTCAATGTTTGTGATGTATTGTGTGTTGTATGCGTTAGTAGCCTGTCGGGGGAGTAATAGATGTAAAGCGCTTTGAGCTCTCCGGAGGAAAAGCGCTGCATAAATGCCATCTTTACTTTATTATTATGACTGCTTGCAACGATAATGGACACATTTTTCTCTTGCTACTCCACCTTATTCGAGCCAAGCTCTGATGCCAAGTCCATCTCTTTGATCTCCAGGGGTTGCCCGAGCTTGGTGCATACAGCAGCCTTGTAGGTCCTTGTAGAACATTGGGTAGGAATAACTTTCTCCAGCAAATTTCTCCTCACCAGACTAGACCCACTGAAATGAACAACATGGACATAACATTTCAATTTAAAATAGTGATTTCACATGAGTGACTTACCGCTGTATACAGTATACAAATATACAATTTCAGGAAACAATAATTTCATCTGCTCTTATTTGATATTTTCAAATTTCAATTTTAAAAAAAACAAACAGTTCTTTTCTCATTTATACAAACTGCACACAGGTCTTAGTACGCTCTCTGAATATCTCTATTACGTTTTGCCCATCGCTCCCCAGCCGACTGCGTGGGTTTGCCTGGAGTCTCAGCCATATAGTGTAGAGTAACATTGAAACACAAACTGTTACTAGATCTAGTACTGTTAATCAGGGTCTCGATTTTTCACTAAATTTTAAGCAATGAGTGTTATAGTAGAAATAATTTGTCGTATAATTAGCAACAAAATGGGACCTACCCCGGTACCTTTAGAAAAAGTACAATACGTGCAAAATTAAAGATGAAATATGAATAGAAATTAAAGGATCACAATCAATTTTTGTCAATAGTGGGGATCGAACCCGCGACTCCAGAGCGGACACTCTACCGTGCGACCCCAGATAACGAACGGTAATTAATGTGAAGACAACTTTTACTCTAATCATATAATCTATAAACGGTATTTGTATTCACTTGTGTGCCTTTCGATAGTCTTCTTTTTCTTCTGTCACTATACACTATATACTATACTAGAGGCGGCACGGCTGGCGCAGCGTCTCACTTTACCTGTATGCTCGCAAGGGCCCAATTGAGATGTGCGGGCGACATTTTGAATGGGGATGGGCTAGGTTCACGCGTTTAGTGGTGCTGATTGACTATATATTTAAACTAGATATATTAGTACTGCGAAATCGGGAAAATGGCGGTCATGTGAGCAGTCAGAACCAACCCCTGTCAAAATGGCCGCGGTTTGTTTCAATTTGGGGGGGGGGGGGGGGGGGTCCCCCGATCTGGCGCCGGAAA
>JAUELK010244795.1:0-17118 GCA_031471215.1 Gastropteron pacificum | reverse complement strand
GTGAATGAGAGGCGATTGCGTGTGACTGAGGCGTGCAAGTTCTTAAAATACAATGTAAAGCGCTTTGGGCCCACTTTATAAGTGATGTTATTATTATTATTATTATTATCTGGGCCTTGGTCTGGAAGCGTAGAGCCTGATGGGTGCCTGTGATGGGCAACCTTGGCACTTTTAGGCCAGCTAGGCTCACTTGCTTTTAAGCAAGTACAAACGTACAGCAAGTGAGTCTGGCATGCCTAAAAGTGCCTAGGTTGCACATCGCAGGCTTATGATTCCTGAAGGCCACCCTGGACAGTTTATGTGTGGTGGCTATCCACCTCTGTCTTATTGGAGACGAATGCTAATAGGCAGGTCCCACCTCTTGTATGGCCCAAATTGTGTCACAAGGGGAGGAAGAACAGGCCCTGCAGTGGCTGAGTGGCTAACATGTTGGCCTAACTCATTTGGTCATAAAGCAGGTGACCAAGGTTCAAAACTCATAGGTGTATTCTTGGAAAAAGCACTTTGTCACAACTTTCTCACCTCACCCATGTGTAAAATGGCTACCCGACAATAGACAGTGAAAGGTATTGTTGTTAGTATCTTGGTATGAGTGCTACCAGTATGCCTCCCAGGAGTTTGAAAAGGCTCCGGAATGCATCAGGTCTGTTGGGGTAGTTGTGGCTGTAAAGCACTTAGAGCTTGCTGTAGAGTGTGGAAAAGTTCTATATAAATGCTATCTATTATTGTTATTATTAATAATATTGTTATTATTATTATAATCTAATCTTAATGTGAATGTTGCTGTGTTTCCAGCTGAGTGCACTGTGATGGGTATTCCAAGCATCACCACCAACCTGTCTGGCTTTGGCTGCTTCATGAACGACCACATCATGGACCCCAAGTCCTATGGCATCTACATTGTGGACCGGCGCTACAAGAGTGCCGAGGACTCTTTCAGAGAACTGGCACAGGTGGGCACCTTGGGGACCTCTCTCTCTGGTCTGGCTGGCTGGCTCTCACTCTCTCTCTCTCTCTCTCTCTGTGGTCTGTCTCTGGCTGGCTGGCTCTCTCTCTCTCTCTCTCTGGTCTGTCTCTGTCTGTCTGCCTGTCTGCCTGTCTGCCTGTCTCTCTCTCTCTTCTCTCTCTCTTCTCTGTCTCTCTCTCTCTCCGTCTCTCTCTCTCTCTCTCTCTTGTCTTTCTCTCTCTATAGCATGTTTGCAGATTATTTATTTTTGCCTGCTTTTTAACAATTTTTATTGCAAGTGTACTATGTTGCTCTTTACTAGTTTCATAGAGTATATCATTTGATGGGATATACAGAGTGGAGATGTTATAGTAATCATTGTCATCCTTTCTCCTCCACTGACCTAATGGTTATGGTTCTCTTCTCTCTCTCTCTCTCCAGTACATGTTCGATTTTGCATGTCTGTCTCGTCGTCAACGGATCATACAAAGAAACAGAACAGAACGGCTCAGTGAGTTGTTGGATTGGAGAAACTTAGGAGTGGTGAGTACACACTCTAGGGTTTTTTTGTGTTTGTTTTCGTTTTACACCCCTAGCAACACTTTTTTAGATCATTGAAGAGATGGGACTAAGTTTTAACGTCCGTTTCTGATAGAATGGGGGTGGACAGCCATAAAAGAAAAGAAAACTATGCATACAAACAATTACAAGATGATACTCACACATACACATTTTTCAAGGAAAGAAAAAAAAGTGATGATGTTGTCAGGGTAATAGAAATTTAAATTTGCAAGAAAAGACAGATGAAACAGACATCAACTTTTGTTTTTTATTCTTTTACAACCCTTTCTCGGGAAATTCGGGTATGTATGTTAGGTCTGCGGAAACGCAGGAATTGGTCTAAAACCATTTTTTTACCCCTGGACCCCGTTCGCTTTCGACATTTCAGATGTTTTTTTTAAAGTTTGTTTAAAGTGATTGTCAGCCCTGGTATGTAGATGTACATATATTGTATGAAAGCTAAAACCATGCTTGATGTTCTCTGCCCTCAGTATTACCGCAAAGCTAGGAACATGGCCATGACCAAAGTTTTTGGCGATAGAGCTGGGCCTGACCATTCATCTGTGAGTTAACTGTTAACTTTAATACTTCTTCTTCTTCTTCTTCTTGTTTTTGTTGTTGGTCGTGTTGTTGCTAATGAGCTATTTCCATGAGATAATGTGACATAGAGGACAACCCCCATAGGCTACCTTCTCTTGTGTGGTGATGTTCAGAATATTTTTACAAAAGAAAACTTGTTGATGGGTAAGATTGAACGTCAGACAGTTCTCAAGTCTTGTGACAAAATTAGCACCACAGACTTTGTACGGAAATACCCAATTTTACTAGTCATCTGTGAGCTCAGTGTGGTCCTTTTCCTTGTTGTTGTTGCTGTTGTTGTTATTGTTGTTGTTGTTGTTGCTGTTGCTGAATTGTACCAGTCTTCAATAAGTTTATAGTGATGGCTTTGTCAGTCATTCTACATGTTGTTGCTATTATTGTTGTGCTTTTCATTACCTTGTGATGTATATATTATATGGTCTAACAATTGTCAGCACATTTCTCACAGAATCTGAAATCACTGAAAGTCACAGGATCTACGACAGCAAATCTAATGGTTTCTTTTCGTGTTGATTTGTCAGTTGTTTTTTTTTTTTCCCACAACAAGATGTTTGAAGTTTGAAACCTAGTTTTATTTGTTGATTTCCATATATAGCTATTTTATTTTACATTGATGTATGTATCAGATATACAAATGAATCATAACAACAAAAACAACACGTGTGTGTGTTATACATTATGAAAATGATACTTTCTCAGACTTGAGATGTAAATGTAGGTTTATGCAAGTATGCACATAATGTTTGCTTTGGTCATAGCTGTAGGTCATACCCTTTTGCTGCAGGCTGTGGCATGTGATACTGGAAATAAAAAAGCAACGTCACAAGCTTACAAAAATATTAAATAAATAGATATTAAACGAAGAAAAGCAACCTTATTCATAAAATGTTCTATCGTGAGTTATGTACTTTTGAATTCCCTTTTTCCTTTATAACACATTGTCTCTAGGCAGTAAAAAACACCTGAAAAACTTAGCAGTTACTGTGGAACTAAGAAATTTACTATTTAAATGCGTATGATTATTTGATATCATTATCTTGACTTGTGCCTCTTAATTCAATGTAGATTAAAGGGCGGCAAGAATAATCAGTTATCAGAGTCACGGAGGCCTCAGCAGATAGATAAGCTTATTCACAGTTTGACAGTAACTTTCTATTTTCAATAAGAAAAATACATTGAAACTTAGAATAGAACAATTAAAACTAGTACTAGTAGTTAACAATATGTTTTGTTATGCAAATCCCCAAGTTGGGGGTTCCCAGAAGGTATGCTCAATGTTCTATATGTAATTTAGGTTGTGATTATTATACTCACCTTTTATAATGATTGAATTAGGCCTATGTATTGATTGAATATGTGAATTATTGTACCATTATTTTGTGAAATGCTTTGAGCCGGTTGAAATCAGGGAAAACGCCATTAGTAGATGAATGATTATATTGTTTTTCCTTTTCCGCCTCAGGACCGCAAGGAGTTCCGCCTGTCCAAGCCCGCCTCTGCCCCGCCCTCCCCATCATCAACCCGGGCCTCAACCCCTCAGGCTAGCGATGTGGAGGATGATGATGACACACACCTCTACGACGAGGACGATGATGAGGGCATCCAGTTCAAGGCCAAGAAATAAGGGACGCATCTGATGGATCCAAATGTCTGTCTGTGTGTCTGTACGTGCGTGTGTGGGGGTTTGTGTGAGGGTGTGCAACGTGTTTTCTTGTTTAATATTGATAGAATGCTGATATGTTTATTTGTCCTTATTTGTAGAATTAAAGGGAATTCAGTTTGTTTGAATGATAGTGAAATGCGAAAGTAGTATTATAAGCTTTATTTATTTCTTTCTTTTCGAAATGGACAGCTGTTGTTGTTTTTTATTCTTCCCACACGCAGCCGTCATTTAAAGTTGTCACTGCATTTTTTTTCTTTGCCTTTTCAATTCTGTCATTGTATGACTCATATAATAGTTGATATATCCTTTGTTTGTTTTTTAAAAGAAAGTTTTCCAGTGTGTGGTTAGTTGTGTGTAAGGGAGCGATTCATCCTGAGCTTTGCTACGATGTGAACTCTGGTTGAAGTTCATATCTTAGCTGTCTGGTTGGGTTGAGATGGATTGTGTCTTTACAGGGTTTTTTGGAGTCTGAGCCTTCTCAATGTTGTTTGATAGAACAATCAGACTTTACATTGTAAAAGGATCAGGAATGAAAGTTGTTTCTGTTCAGACATGGGAACATTGTTCTTTGTCCATGCAACAGTTACCTGAGAGAAGTGTGAAAGTCAACTCACTTCCATTAGCTTTGCAGTCCTGAACTTGGAAAAACAGCTGGCTTTATGGCTTTAGCCACAATGTTCAGTGTAGTGGCAAACGTTTCTGGTGCATTTTTATGTGTTGTTTGTCTTGTTTTTTTTTGTAGGAACATTGTTACAGTGTTGTTGTGTACATTGAAGACAGTTTGAATGGGAGATGTCTTGTTGATTTTGGATTGATTGCGAGGTACACTACCACCTTTCAGATGTTTTTCGTGTGAGAGGAGGAGTGAGTGAGTGAGAATGTTTGAAATCCTTGTTTGGCTTTGGGTCTTGACTATGATGCCCTGGAGATGTGTCCGGAGGGATACTTGTACTTAGGAAATCCTTTGTGATCACCTTTTTTCACCCCGCAATGTCTTCTCTTCTAAGAGACTGACTTGTGGATGTTTCAAAGAGTTTGGTCCTCTTTTCTGGCTTTCGAAAAAAAAAAGGCTTATTCACTAACATAACATCAGTTTTCTAAGTTTTCACTGAAACACATGTACTTTTGATGAAGCTGATGGTTGGTGTAAGAAGCAAACCAACCAACAAAAAGGTTTATTGTAAAAAAGGAAAGTCATGTTTAAATGCTTTGGTACAATATGCACAAGCTCCTCTCCCAACTTCTCATTGATACGACTAAGAAGAGCTTTAAGTTTATCAGAACAAAGGTCTGATCTCTCAGACTATTTTCAACATTGCTATAGTAAAGTAATGCTGTCAGTATAACACTTGTTGTATGGAGCCCCACCATCATACAGTCATATACTGTTTGATAAATTAAAAAAAACTTACATTCAGACGAGAAAGTATGAATGTTATTTTCCATCTGTCATCAGGAATGTCAGAAGAAAAAAAAGATTTCACAATGGTTGCAGTTTGAAACAAATGTGTCATGTCTGCTTCCGAACCATGTTTTGGTACTTATTTTTCTAGCCTATACATCAATAAGCATTGTGTCAGCTGTAAGTTTTGCTATATTTTGTTTTTTCTACATTATAATATACACTGTATACAATTTACTAACTACATCTTATTTATACACACTTCTCTCTGTGTGTGTGTGTATGTAATAGCAGTGTATATGAGGAAGTGAACTGTTGTGTATTGTGTACCCCGACTACTTGCCAATTTGAACTATTGCATTTTGCTCATACTCTGGTTGTGTTTCCTTTTGGGTCTCAGGACTCATGAGTAGGTTTGACTGCATAGATCTCAACCTAGATGTGAAGGCTTACGTGTTGCAGTAGCTCTAATAATCAGTACATTGTACCGTTAGCAAAGTTAACATTCAGTTAGAGAGTGATAGATAGCATCCGTCTCACTGATTGAAATATCATCACTGTTTGGTTATTTATAATGAAGATGTTTTCTTGTGGGCTGAATCCCCATTCAATGGGCTCGAAGCACTATACACATTAAAAGCATTGTTGCTGTTGTTGTTGCTATAGATGATAAATGCAATTCTGATGAAGCAGTTTATAGTGTGAATGAGCATATCAACAAAAACTTAACAACAGAAATGAAGGTATTAATGTTTAATACAAGAGGTATTTGACAGCATGCTTGATTGCTAATATATAAACGACTCTGTATCTTATTCTCTTTGTACCTGTATATCTGTATCCAATCTGATGTGTTTTCTTGAGTGAGTAAATAGTGTTATGTTTGTTATGCTTTCTTAATGTGACCATCATACTTTGCATTTAGTTTTAGGACATTTTCTGCTATGGTTCTTCGTCTCAGGAATTCACCATGTCTGTATGACTGGTATAAAACAAAGTGATAAATTATCAGAGATACACTCGGCACCTGGGAACTGAATTCCTGTCGTAAACATCATGTTTGAAGTATTGTTTGAGAGCTGATAGAAAATTACTCTACTGCAATTAGCGACCCTTTGTTCCACAAGGAATCTAGAGGCACAAGTCTAGTAAGTGTACCATAAATATAAATTAAATTATACTTTCTTACATCTCCAAGAAGCATATTTTACCTTTGTTTTTTTTTACGAAGCATGCAGATGTTCTTGTTGAAACACCTACTCTCAAGGCAGATATTATGCATGGTTGGTATTCATTACTAACGTAGTTGACATTTTTGGTCTCATTATGTAAGGCGTGAACAAACCAGTCAACGATATGTATCTATATCATCTTTGTACACATGCATAGTGTGAAGCCAAAATGTTCTTGTTTTTAGGTAGAATAGGAAGCTTTGTGTGCGTTTGCATTTAAGGCACTCCTGAACAACTCTGCTCAAGTCACAAAGAGTAGTGATTGATTCCACCTGTGATAGGTAGTTTGCTCATCTGCTTGCCCATACAGGTGTTTAGTTCCCAGGTTCGGAATGTTCATTTATGCATTCTTGTTGATAAATCAGTATTAGTCCCTTTAATGCTCTGTGTTTTCACTTTTTGTGGGAAATGTATTAGAGTAGACTGTGGTAATCATGGGGTTTGAGCTTGCTGTAGATGGGGGTAAAATGCTGTGTAAATGCTATCTAATATGAACATAATGACATGCTGCTTTAGTCCCTTTTTTGCATGATGCTATCTTAGGATGCATCAAGTGCGTAGAGCTTCCATGTCACATTGTGAGATATGTAGCCTGCTTGAACTGTCGTAGTATTTATTTTGCCAATGTCTATATTTAGTTTGACATCATTCTATGGCCCCCATGGGGCTAGAAGCATGTTACATCCTTGATGGAAGCCCGTACAAGATGTCATTATCTTCTCATCAGTAATAACTTACTTTTAGTCTGTGTTGTATTGGGAACAGATTTCACTTCTATTGGTACATGTACGTTGTTTTAAAGTAGGCCTACATGTATTATACTTTGTGTAGCCTTAGGTTTTGTTTGGCTTTAGTTGCTCATAAGTTGTTAGATCAACACTTGCCCTTGTTTGATTTAGTGTGTGTACCTTGAAATGAAATCTGCCTGATTTTTTTTTATTCTAGTATGTATTATGTGTCAAGGCTCTTGACGCAGGTTGTTGCATTTTGTTTCAGTTTTAGCTTTATTATCAATTCACTTCTTGGTCCTGGAGCTGTACTGCTGTTTGAATATAAAACAATGTAGCGTCTGTTTTAAATTGTTGGCATGGATCAAGAAAAACGCAGTCTGTGGTCATTTCTAAGCATCCACACTAGCGTCGGGTGCAGAATAGTTTTTTCTGATTCTAGATATAGGCCTACTATAATAACATAACTTTGAAGAAGATGTGGACATACTTTGTTTTATTTTCATACAGCCTTCCCATGCTCGTGTATGTTAAACCTGGGACGTGGTTGTTCATATATCTCTATCTACTTGGCTGTGGGATGCTGCATCATACGTGTATTGAAATAAAGAAAATAATCTATATTGGACTTTATGAATAGTATAACATGGCAATCCCAGTAACTGATGGTAATCTTGCATCTTGATCCATACAGTCGATGACAACTAGGCATTGATTTCATCTTTGCACAATGCCCCTGTCGCATATTTATTCAGTGACGAAAGTTGTGCAACAGGTCAAATCTGTCTTGCATGGCTTCGTTGTCCCTTAAGTAGGGTACTGCAGTGAAAAGATTGCTGTGTGTGAGCCGTGTGTTGAACAGCAATTCAAACTTTGTCACCCTGCACTGCTGTGTCGAAAGAAATTGCCAAAACATCTAGATTAATTCAAAGAAATCTTTACTCCCCTATTCTTTACAATTGTTTAAATCATTATTATCATTATAATCACTGTGATTATTATTGTGATTATTTTTTGTCACTTTTGTTGTTATTATTATTATCATTACTAATTATTACCAGCACCTGTTATTATTCATGATTTTGAATGCAAACGATTTCAGTATCCAGTCATGGTGTAGCAGTGATGATGATGTGTTATGTTTCTTTACTTTATTCAATCTAGGCATGAGCTTTCCTTTTATATACATTTCTGCATTTTCACACCAAATTCTTTGTTGCTGGCTGTGCCATAAGTCTTATGGGCTTCCTCCTCACCTTCCTTGTGTTGTAAACTTTGTCATGAACTCCTGAAGTGGGCCGATGGCCACCCTTTTGGTGGATAAATACAACAAACGTGTAGAAATATGCTAGTGTGTAAAGTGGTGACTTATGTATGGTTCGTCTTTTCAGTCTACACATGACTGAGTTTGGCTTCTCCCGAATTGAATGTGGCTGAAAAAGGAGAAAAGGGAGGAGTACACGAAAGAAACTAGATGTGTAGTATCTGCCCACTCGGAGGAGTCTAACCGTATTTAACACATAAAGTTAAAGCACTTAAGCTTAGAATTAGAATGTACATTGCTTCTGTCTTTTCATAAATTATGGTTACTTTGAATTCCCATTGCAAGTTGATTTTGACTTGTTTGGATCATTTTCATTATTTTATTTTTTTTAAAGTGTAGTCTTGTGTTTTGTGTGCGTAGAAATCTGGAGATGTCATCCAGAAGGTATGTTATATCTAGCTGCCAAGTTGTGCGTAGAATATGTGTACATGTCTGTAGTAAATTGAGGAGTCTTGAATATGGAAGTACACTTTTCATTTGTAAAATACTATGTGCTGTGCTGTTGTAAGGGGAGCAATTTCCCTTGAACACCTTCATGGTTTGTTGAAGTTTTGTTTTGTATAGAACATTGATTTCTGTGTCTCTAAGCTAATCACATTTGTGTGATTTTATGGTGTAGTGTGTTCATCCTGACCTGTTCATTGCTTGTTTTAAGTTATGTTTTCTGTAATGAAAACTGTTATTGTTGTTTGCTTTGTTTTGTTTTACAACATCTTGTTGTCTGTGTTATGATCCTCAGTCTTTCTCTCTACTTGTTCTGGTGGCTGTGTGTTATGTGTACAAACTGTGTTGATAGCTGTATGTAGTGTGTTCCAACTGTTCTAAAGGCTGTGTGTAGTGTATCTCAGGTACATGTACTGTGGCTGTGTGTAGTGTGTTACAACAGTGTGTACTTTGGTGGATGCGTGTTGTGTGCCACTGTTTGGGGTGCTGTGAGGGACTAAAGTTGGGGTTTTCTCCCACTGTAGCTTTATATATAAGAAATCATCAATTCCATAGTCATCTTTTCTTGAAATATTTGATTAACAATTAGACAAGCATGTGGTGCAGTCAGTAGTGTTAATCCAGCCGTATATTTACTATACTCTACATTTCTACTACATTGGAATGCCATCTTTCCTGTCTGTGAACCATCATTACTCATGTTGGACGTTGAATAAAAGGAAATATTCATACAACTTACACACCTTTGTTATTTTAGTATTCAACATTGTGTGTTGTATGTTTCTTTCTGGATCAGGTGTACAAATGGTTGGCCTACATGTCACCTGCTCATACATATATTTAGACTTATTATAGTACAGTCCATTAGTTCGTTGGAGCAAAGCCGAGGCCTTGACAGTTGTTTTCTTTTGCCCCTGATCTCTGTTCCACTTTGATTATATTTTATCTCAAAGACCAAACACTTGGAGACCAAACGTGACGTGTTTAGCCGTTCGGCCGACACGCGGCCCGATTAGAATGAACTAATTCCGCCGATGTAAGTGAAGTTACTGAATGCAATGCCCTAGAAAGTAGACTTCTTTCACATTCTGACCTACGACGTGAATCTACTACCTCTTATCAACGAATGCTATTTCTTTCCGATGCTAATTAAGGAATTTTAAAAACATATTTACAGAGCACAGCTTCTATGGAGGTATTCTTTGGCAGATCGTCCCGTGAGGTAATTCACTCCTTATAGTCGGACAACTTTTTTACACTCGTTAATGAATGTGATAATTCCGCCGATGTAAGTGAAGTTACTGAATGCAATGCCCTAGAAAGTAGACTTCTTTCACATTCTGACCTACGACGTGAATCTACTACCTCTTATCAACGAATGCTATTTCTTTCCGATGCTAATTAAGGAATTTTAAAAACATATTTACAGAGCACAGCTTCTATGGAGGTATTCTTTGGCAGATCGTCCCGTGAGGTAATTCACTCCTTATAGTCGGACAACTTTTTTACACTCGTTAATGAATGTGATAAATTCATGAAAAAGTACTTTCCCCAAGAGTACACATGGTGTTCGATGAGGAAATAATCCCAAATTATCCTAATCGAATCTACTCGCGCGTTGGCCTCATGAGTCAAAGGTCCGGGGTTCGAATCACGGCCGTGCCGGCCGACTCGATTTGGATTTGAGAGTATTTTCTTATCCACCACCAGGTGTACTCTTGGAAAAAAATATTTAGCAACATTTCTCACCGTACCCAGGTGTAAAAAAGATACTCGACTTATAGGCAGTGAAAGATCTTGTCAGAATGTTGGTATGGGCGCGGACCAGGCAGCACTACGCGCCGGCCAGGCAGCACTATCAGTATGCCTCCCATGAGGTTGAGATGGCTTGGAATGAAACAGGTCTGTCGGGATAAGAATATGATGTAAAGCGCTTTAAGCTCGGGCGAGAGAAAGCGATATGTAAATCGGCTATTATTAGTCGGCAGTCGATATGTGATTTAGAGAGAGAAAGAAGGAGGGAGTGGGTGTGGATGGGTGTTGCGTGTGTGCACATTACCGACGTTAACCGAGATCCAACTTAGTGTACTTGTATTTTCTATGAAGACACAGCGTATCTGACATTGAGAGGTTATGTGAACAATTCAAATTTGAACAATATATGAACTGTAGTGACTTTCCAATTGCAAAAGGCATGACATAAATGGACTGAAAATGCCCAGTTTGTAACCCATTGTCGAAAAGTTAAAATGTTTTTTGTATCGTTATACGGAACTCTTCACCAGAAATATAACCTGTAAGCCTACATGAAGTGTTAAAACAATGCTTATAATACCATTCTCAAATATGTCAGTCCATGACTCACTCACTGTACAGCATCACTCTCTCGAATGTTGGCTGCTCGCACTGCTTGGTGTACTACATCACGCCAGTCTTGCCTTCTGTCCACAGTGTTGAAAATCTCAGGACTGTCTCTGCCAGTCCATTCCTTGATGTCGCCAAGGTAGCTAATTCGTGGCCTTCCTTTTTTAAAATTCTTTTTCCTTCTACTTTTCCCTGGATGGCCTCCTTCATTCACGAACACTTTTTACTGCGACATACGTGGCCAAAGAATGTCCTCTTTTTCTTCAGGATAGGGTGACAAGTTCTCTTTTAATGCCTTGTTCATCCGGGACACTTTTGGCTGTACTCTTGTGCTTCCAGCTAATCCTTAGCAACCTTCTGTAGAACCACATTTCACTTGAGAGAATTTCTTTATGTTGCCTTTCTTAAGTGTCCATCCATCGGCTCCATACGTCATTATTGTCCAGACCAGACATTTCATCACTTTTTAAAGTGCCATCTTAAGGAGTCCAGCTGGACATGCTTGTTTTGATAGCATAACTTCAAATAAACAAATTTAGTGTACATGAGAGTATTCTATGTTCAATTCTCTCTCATTTGATATATAATTTATCTCCATACAACGCATACTGTGCAAACGGCACTAGTTTTACTGACACCACCTGCGAGGGTGAAACCTAGACGTCTATTAATTACGTCTGTAGCCCAAAAAAATGACGCCCACAAAGAGCTAAAGAACGGATTTTGTGGTAAAGTCCGCTCATTTCAACCTGGCAGTTTGGCACCAGAGAATTGACCCTGCTCAACACTTACTTTTATATTACAGGAAACACATACATTCAATTGCTGAACTTTCTTGTCAGAAGCGAGAGTAGGAAACCTTTCCAGTGTTGACATTTTCGTTCCTGTTTGGAAGGACCACACACGCACGCACGCACATACACACGCACACGCACCCACACAGGCTCACGCGTAATGGATGGTACGTTTGCATGATTTTGATTAGTATCGCAGTCCCATACGATCAACATTAACATATTAATCTTAAAACACTTCAAGTTCAAGTTTCATGTGGCTTGTATGGCTAAGCCTCAAATTGGCATACTATCGATGAAAGAATGTGAAAATCTGGTCAGTTTGGAGGAAACATGGCGTCGCTTGCGTATCCAAGCGAATGTAAACAATCAAGGAAGGAACAAAATAGGTGAGGCCGAGTTTCGTTTGATACGTGTTGAGTTGATGTAAAAGATAACAATAAAACCCAACGAAGAGCTGATTTGTAGATCTAGGTGTAAGAGTGTCATTCTTCATTAGTGTAAACCCTCTTTACGTTCTGGAATCTGTCTTCAGGGATATGGACCCATGACTCGACATGACTTTTCTTGTTCGTTGTTTTTACATAGATTCGGGTTTCTTTAGGCCACGCCTCTTTTCATCATCTCCTTTTTATCGTAATACTTGTAGGCTATCTCATGGTTTTGTCGGGTCTTATCTCAACGCGATGGGTGTAGAGCATATCTAGAAGTTAGTAAGAGCTGCCCTTCAACCCAATGCCCCTCACTTCTCACTCTCTGTTTTCTACCGGTAGTAACAACAATACTCAGTAAGTTTAAGGGTAAGTAACAGTAACTCTGTTCTTTGTCAATCCAAGTGTCAAGGCTATTATTATCCCAGGTTTCTTTCTAATAGCATCGGTCAAAATTGGCAAAATGCCAGACCAACAGAGAGTTCAGAAAAATGGGTTTGTTTGCTCTTTGTCATGAGAGTCAGCTGTTGGCTACACTTCCAACTAATTGATTTGATCTTGATAACCCATTTTAGCATATTATTGTGTACTGTGACTTTCCTGTTGTGAAAAGAAGTGAACCAATAAGTATATCAATATCTTGGAGTATATCTGTACAAATACGAACACAGTGTCTTTTGATACTCACACTTCCCTGCATAGCAGACCATTATATTCTTATTAATGCTAAGGATTAAGGTAAGCCCACAATTGCCAGTAACATACAATTACGTAGGCCTACACTTTATAGATCTACATGGACTTCAAGAGCAAACCTTAGATTATTAGATCTAGTAATTTATTAGATCTAGATTGAGTTCAGTGATTAATAGATCTCTAACACAGTATTCTTTTACATAAATCAAAATCACCTGGACTTCTGAAAATGACATTCTAGAATCTAAATCTAGCTCTGTTTTGGTGAGGAATTGATTCTAGATGTGTTTTTCTTTTGAAATATGAAATAAGGGCACTACTGAAGGAGTACAAGCATAGGGCATCTTGGTAGGCCTATATCAGAAGTGTCTTCACTAGCCAAGCAACAAACTGAAAAGCAAGAAATGTGTACTTTTATTACAGGATATGTTAGGCCCCCAAAATGTGTGTTGAATAATTGTTATGGGGTTCTTTTAAAATGAATTTAGAATAAATGTGTTTATCTTCTTTAAACAATTGAAGCAAAAGAAAAAGAAGTATTCATGGCATAGATATATTTCTATTCTAATTCTTTTTTACAATTTTTCTTCTCTTCATGCAGATTTTAGTCCAGATTTAACAACATATCTTACAAATTCATGCTGAAGGATGTGTAACAGTAATGAAGCTTCACACTATGGCTTCAGGCAAGCAGAATGTCAATCAGAATTTGTCTGCTGCATCGTCCTCCAACCTTGCCTCCCAAAGCCAGACTCGGCTCAAAACTGGCACTCGAACCACTTCTGCAAAATACTATGACATCGCCACAACAATTTTGGGTGGGACTGGGGATGTTGCAGAAGTGTTCCTCAATGCAGCCAAGGTGAGTTTAGTTTCTTCATCTTGATACTCTCATGTGTTTTTAGTTTTGTTTTTATTTTCTCTTAGGATTTTCTTCTTTTCAAACTTGCAGATGAGACTTTTGTGACTTTTTTTTGCAGTTTCCATTTTGATTTATGGAGAGAAGTTGTGATCTTTCAAAATCTTTTTACACATTTTAGCTCCTTTTCTATTTTCTAATCATTTAAGAAAAATATCAAATTGTCCTCACATTCAGACTTTAGTACCAAACTTGGGCTTATTCATTATTGCTTCGATTTATTATAATTTTCTCACTCAATGTCTAGAATGGGAATACTGACAAGTTGGAGCAGCTTCTCAACCAGAGAGTGGATGTGGGCCTGGAAATTGACTGTAAAGACAAGAGGACTGGCAACACTGCCCTTATGTGGGCAGCTAAACGTGGCCACTCAAAGGTTCGTCTCTCAACCATTTCGACTCAGGTTTTTTTTACAATTAGGCATACTTTCTTGCATATCTGTGGTAACTTTATTCTCTCCTCGTCTTTGCTTCATTTAGTCGTATGTAAGAAGACTGTACGATCTTTTAAAGTGGGGAGTAACCTTAGGTAGAACATGAAAGTAAGTCAGTCATGTATCTGTCTCTACTTTCCCCAATAGACCATCAATAGATTACTACTATAATAATAAGAATTTGTACTAAATTATCAGGACTTCTCTTGTTTGCATATGAAATACACAAAGTGGGAGTTACAACTCAGGGTTTGAATCACATACAGACTGCAGACTTGTTGCTGCGCTATGGTGCTGACCCGACTCTGTGCAACTATGATGCTCAGACGGCCATTGAGCTGGCCTTCTCTCCCGTGAAAACTTTGCTCCTGGACTGGGTGGAGACATCACAGGAAGTCAGCTTGACCTTGCTGCTCCAGGCTGCTTGGCAGGGCAATCTGGCAATTGTCAGGAAAATCCTGGTCAGTAAATAATGATAGATAGCATTCATATAGCGCTTTTCCCCACTCTACAGCAAGCTCAATCAAAGCTCCTTACAGCCACTATTACCCTGACGCACCTGATTCACTCCAGAGGTTTCTCAACCTCCTGCAAGGCATACTGGCAGTGTTGCCTTGGTCAGCGCCCGGCGCCCATACCAACATACTAACAAGATCTTTCACTGTCTATAGTCCGGAACCCATTTTGAACCTGGTTGAGGTGAGAAAGTCGTGACAAAGTACCTTTTCGAAGAGTATACCAGTTACCACATTGACACAAGATAAGAAAAGATAAAACTTTCTTGTCCATAAAAGTGTCACATTTGTTTTGGTGTTGTACATAAAGACAAGTGAAAAAAATCGTAGCTTTCACTTAAAATACAGACACAATACATATCACAGTTTCGCGGTGATAGAGTGAAAAGATTGTTTTACCTGTTTGTTAGACAGTGAAAGATCTTGTTAGTATATTGGTACGAGTGCCTACCAAGACCACTATCAGTATGTCTCCCAGGAGGTTGAGATGGATTTGGAATGAAACCGGTCTGTCAGGGTAATAATATTCTGTTGAGCGCTTTTAGCTTCTGTAGAAAATGTGTTGTATAAATCAGCTATAATTAAATTACACCTGCAATATTCATCTTGTTGAAAAAAGTCTTTCTTCTTGACTTCGCTGTTCCAGGAGAGGAAGCCAGCATTCTTAGATGTGAATGGTCAGAATGCTGAAGGTCTCACCCCCCTGATGCTGGTGTCCAGAGATGTCCAGCTGTTTGAAAGGCTCTCTGCTCAGCTTGGGCGACACTACAGCCCAGTGGAGGTGGCGGAGGAGTTGATGAGATACAATGCGTGAGTTAAACACATCCACACAACTCTCTCTCTCTATCTCTGTGTGTCTCTGTCGCTCTGTGTCTGTCTCTCTCCCTCTCTGTCTGTCTCTTTCTCTCTCTCTCTCTCTCACCTCCCCTCTATCTCTCTCTCTCTCTCTCACCCATCTATCTCTCTCTCTCTCTCCGTGTCTATCTTAATTGTGTTAAGCATTTCAATGTCTTTGTGTTTTACAGCCCATCACTATTCTGAATAGTTGTTAAAGGTGTATATCTGTTGACCTCTGATTTACCAAAAACTGTTCTGGTCTAGAGAGGTCTTGTTAGTTCATTGCACATTTGCATGAACAAGGGGACATTTTTACCATGGCTGCCATGGCTCTGTAGGTCTATAAGACCACTCAAAGAGTGAAGAACTCGTACATAGTGAAGTGCCTGATGAAAACAACCACAACCACCAAGACCTTTGATGTCCCCAGAAACATTCATGTGACTGACAATGATGGACGGTCAAGCCTACACTATGCCTCTCAGTCCCGGGCAGGTACTGCTGACAGACTGGTCAGTACTCTGATCTCTGGGGGAATGGACATTGGTGAGTGATGGACTTTTTAAGCTTATCAGTGCTTTGTCAAAGTGGACTCATTCCTTACATTAGTATTTTTTAAAGATAGTAAACATCAAAGAGTATAGACCAACATGTATGTAAACATCCTTGAAAGTGTTGTCGAAATGGATTTCAAAACACTGAAAAGAAAAAAGTCGTTTTTGTAGACTGCTCAACATACAAAAGGCATACACAGTAAAAACAACACAAACTGCTTTATTTTGTGGGAAAAATTCTATTATTACAATATGTTGACACCTATTTCAAATTGCTATAATGTATTTTGCTACCCTAAGAGAGCAACCGTGTCATGGTTGGGGGGGGCTTGTTTGTTTCAAAGACTCTGAGAGCTATGCCAGCGGAATTTTTAATAGGGTTAACATTCGGTAAAATGCAAATTGTTACAGACACTGCAACAAAAATGCGTTTCTTTGTTCCTCAAGGAATCTATAGGCATAAGTCATTGTGGTCTGGTGGTCTAGTGGTCAGAGCGCTGGCCTCAAGAGTCAAAGGTTCAGGGTTCGATCCTCGGCCGTGCCGATTTTATTTGGATTTGAGAGTATTTTCATATCTACCACCAGGTGTACTCTTGGAAAAAGGTACTTTGTCACGACTTTCTCACCTCACCCAGGTGTAAAATGGGTAGCCGACTATAGACAGTGAAAGATCTT
>JAUELK010244685.1:0-17124 GCA_031471215.1 Gastropteron pacificum | reverse complement strand
CGAATAGACAAAGACGGAAGTTCAAAGCAGGGCCCTTTCACGTTCACTATCTCATCTTATCTATGTGCTCATTGTATTTTTTGCAAGCGAAGCTGCAACGGGTCTTCTAGTATATATATATTTATGGACATTGAACTTGTTTGCTTTTGTGCAGGTCCGGTGATAGGTCTGGAGATGAATGGAGACAACTGCGTGGCCCAGTGCCAGTCTACTGTGATGGAGGTGATGAAAGTCACCACAGGACTCATCTTTGTGTCACAGTCACCCGAGGCAGCCGAGCAGCAAATTGAGGCCTTCTACACCACGGCCGACATGCAGATGGGCATCTGATCCCGTCGGTTCTTCTAGTCTGGGGTGGTCGCATACTGTCTGGTCTCGTATTGAAATGGTGTGATTGTCATTTAGTAAGGCATAATCTGGTCTAGGTTGATTACACCTGGTCGAATCTAGTTTCTATGGGAGGATAATGATATGGTATAGTCTGATATTGATATGATGTTATTGTTGTTTAGTAAGGCATAACCTGGTCTAGGTTGATTATACCTGGTCGGTTCTAGTTTCTGCTCTGACATGCATATAAAATGATTGTTATCATATAGTAAGGGACAGTCTGCCCTGATATTGATATGATGTGATTGTTAGATAGTAAGGCCTTGTCTTTTCAGGTTTTGATATGATGTAATCATTATAGATTTGGATACCCCTTCTGTTACGATCAAGGAGAAATCAAATTGAGAGAGTACTCTTGCCATTATCTTTTCCGTAAGCATTCATTCCATAATTGTAGCATTACATTAACATATCAGCTGCTGAATGCATTCATTTCCACAATTTTGTCTGTTTTTAGTTTGTTATGGTTGTAGCACTACTTACTTGCCTACTTAACTAAGCTTTTCCACCCACTCAGGTCATAGGCCATCCATAGTGGACCTCCATTTGCTCCGATTCTGGGCAATTTTCTCCAGCTCCTTCCAGGAGTGGCCCATCTGTCAGGTGTCAGCCTCAAGTTCCCTTGATTGTTAAAACTTGAGGCCTCAATGTTATTCTTAATCTCAAATCTTTGAGAACGAGTCAGATGAATTTGTAGTATATGCCTATGTGTATGTTTCTTTTAGCATTAGAGAAATGTGCTTTAGACATTATGTACAGGTGTTTCACCATATTGTCCCGGAGGATTCTGTCTCAAAGTGGCTTTAGTTTTTATATAGACACATACATCTGGTTTGAATTTAGCACTTTGTGTCGTGGAGTGATATGTACAGCTATTACTACTTTGAAGGCTAACACTAATTACTTGTCTCTGGAAATGCTTTTCCAGTAAGGCACTCTACGTAACTTTATTCCAAACGTATTTTTCATTGGTAATAATTGTCACTGATAGTACCCGGTATTTTAAGTGTGAAAGGAAACATTTTCTCCTGTAAATAGTCTATGGACACAAATGATAATATACGTTTCATTTTCAGATCATGATTTTAGCCATTTTTTATATTTTTAATACTATTTTCTATACCAGTACATGAATATTTTTTGAATATGGATATTTGTTGCTGTCTTTTCAAAAGTAATACTAATACATCTTCTTGCACCAGAAACATACATTATGAACAAGATTTGTAATCTATATGAAATCTTTGTCTTGTCCAATGCTAGCAAATTTATTTATTTAAAACCCTCAATATCTTGCTGCATACGCTTTGTGCAGTATAATCTTGCAGTAATCTAACAGAAGAACAACTTTCCTTTTCACTTTGTTCTTAAGACCTTTTATTTAACAGCTGACCTTTTATCTGTTTATGAATGAGTTTATGTGGGCGTTGTGAATGAAAAGGCCGTCATTTTCTTGTGCTATTGTAATTTCACTTACAGTTCATTTCTAACATATGAAAATAGACTCTCTAATTTAAATAGTAAAAGAAAAAAATCATCAACATCATGATATCACTATTAGTATTCTTATTTCTATGGCCTTGCATTTGTTCTGAATTTCCGAAGGGTTTTTGTCTGTTCTTATTCTCAATCCAGCGGCCATTGAGCACTTGCTCTCAGACCCATCACCATGACATAAACTTTTGCAGGATTATCTGAGCTGTTCAGTGGAAAAGCATGTCTGCGAGACTGAGGACATCCGGTGAGGAAGGAAGAAATTGTTGCCTCGGATTTTGAAGTTTGAGACCTTTCACAAAATATTATTGATATTATAGCCACACATATTGAGCTTGCCATATCAGTACTGGACTGTCCTTCCTGATCTTTCACCACACACTAGGCCTGCTTATTACTTATTCATTTCTCCTTGGTCATCTCACCAGTCTTACAGTGTACCCAAACAATGATTGATATTTCTTATCAGGCCTTCTCCACCGGTACCAGAAACGACAAGATTGATTTTCTTTGTTCAGGTTTAGGTTTATTGTCTACTGTCATAAAGCTGCAGTTGATGCCATCTAGTTATAGTGTCCAGTAGAGAGATGTATTGATGTAAAAAATCCTGAGTAAATTATTATTGTTTTCATCTTATTATAATTTCAGAGGTGTTCATTATTATGATTATATGATAACCTGCACAACGATGTGAATAACTATAACAGTTCCTAATTCTAAACATAGAAATCAAGTCATAGGTGTGTCATAAGACCCACCCACCCCTCTCATTCCATCCCCACCCCCTAAACTTTCTAACTCCCCTTTTGCCATACCGTCCAATATTGTGCTTTCTCACTTTTCAATTTCATCTAAAATAACTGGTCTCAAATGTGTATATGTAACATAATCAATAACTGGTTTTTTTTCCTTGTTAAAAGAAAATGACATGATATGAACATTGACACTGTACATACAGCGTGTTGTATTATATCATTGATGACATCCGCAGGGTGTAAGTTATTTTAGCTATTGTTTTTATAATTCCGTCTAGAGATCTCTTGTTGAGTTGCTGACAGAAATTGTACTCCACATTCCCTTTCAAAGTGCTCTTTCTGTAAGGTCTGATTTCTGTAGTGTATTTACACACTGTGTGTTAGTGTACTGTTGAAGCTCTTATGTTTTAAGGTATATAAAATATACCTTATTAATTATGTATGTTGCAAGTTCCCTATATACTTCTTGCAATATCTAGTTGGCCTACTAGAGTATCTATGTGAATGTTGATATGTGCCGGTAATTGCATACATTATTTTCCATTGTTAGTTATAGTATCATATTTTTATGGAGCTCTTCAAAAGGTTTCGTATTGGTTTTCTTTTTTTTTACACCAGTTTTCTTTAAAAAATATCAACTGAAAAAGGTTGTCTTCAATATTTGATTTCTAGTGAGATTACCTCAGCGTAAAATACAACCATGTGTTAACAATGTTATAAAACTTGTAAACAATACTCTTATTATAGAGCTATCATCATGACAATGCATTGTTATTTTATAAAAAACATATGTGCCTATCATTTTTCCTTCATTAGGTCTGAAACTTCTTTGTGCAATTTTCTTCTCTATCACTCTCCGTCTGACTATCACCTTCTTCATCCCACCCTCACCCTTTCATATTCTTCCCTCTCTCCATCACTTCCTGTCCCCGCAAAATCACTTCAAGTTTCAAGATTGTTTTAATGCAACGTCAATGTTAACTAAATTTTGCTTTGTTTTAAGCACAAAATAGGCTGGAAAAGAAAACATACACAGAATGTATGTTCTTTTAAAAATGTTGTTTGTATTCGTATCACAAGGTATGGTGTGGTGACTTAATTCTTCGATGTATATTTACCCGTATTTTACTTTCACTGTCTAAAATGTACCATGCATATATATCTTGTACCAATGATTTGTTTCAACATTCCTCAATGTTTGTTTTCTTATCATGGTTTCAATAACTTCCTAGCGTTCTTTTCAGTTGTTATTGAGCGGCTGCAGGAGAGAATAATGCTAACAGTAATAGATTGTATTGCAAATTATGCAGTGTATGATATTGTATATTATAATTCTGTCTTTAAAAATCTCAGTCTTATCTACCTGTGTTAGAAGTCTCTAAGTAAGCATTTTCTGTTGATGTGGTTGTCCTGTATTCTAAGTGATGATGTGAAACAAAGCAACAGTATGAAGTTCTTGATGTATCCGTAATTGTGTTAAAGCTGAGGTGTGTAAGTGTAGTAAGTTTCTACTCACCAATTCTCTGTTTTACTTTTAGTGAGGCAAACAAAAAGAAGTGAAAGTCCAAGCAGATGCTTTCTCATGTGTGGTCACAAAAATGCGCTGTTGTATTGTTTGGGTTTACCTTTTTTTCATTTGTTGAATATTGTTGTTATGAAACATCTTAATATTGAACAGTGTTGGCTTATCAATAGTTTATTATTATACTGCATATTGTCATTTGTTGACATTGTCTTTGGTACCTTCTTCCTACATTTGCTTTGCTCTTGTTCCGCCTTGCTACATTGATGTAAAATAAATGAATCTTTATGTCAAAATATCTACAGCTTTTTCTGTTATCTTTTCTTTTTCATTAATTGTATAGTAATAATAATGAGTATGAATTTGGTAAATGTTAACTTTATTCACAATGACAGGCAAAATTTCGACACTACAGCGAGTCGACTATTCCGCTCGGAGATAGCGCGTCATAACATTATAACATCCATACCACCACTACCACCTTTATTTTTTTCGAGTCCACCTCATCTTAAGGAAGTAAGAACTCTCCATTTTGAGAAATGCTATTCAAGTATTCAAGGCTCTTTCGAAAGCTATGTTACTTTCATTTTGCTGCTTTAGCATGAAAAACCTGTGACTATGTGGGGCATGGGAAACAAAAATGTCTAGACTGAAAAGATATTACATAGTGAATGAGTTAAAAGAAAAGCGGGATCCTACTGAATGAAAACATTATCTTTCATTGATATTATGATAATATGAATCATGCTGACACTGTAGGGCTCTGGTTTACTGCACACTTTGGTTGCTGAACAAAGAAACAACTGAAATGAAGCAGGTTTGAATGGCTTTTTCTTATCTAAGTATATGGAAATGTTTATATAGTGAACAAAGTAGGGAGGGAAAAGTATGGACAGAAAGAAAGATGTTTGTTACCCTGTATTGAGCGGAGAGTTGAAAATCACTTAAACTTAAAGAGAGAAAGAACAAAAATAAAGCAAGAAGAACACAGGGGTTAAAACAAGAACTAACATGTAAATACAACAGTGTAGGAAGACATTTGTATAAAAATGACCACGAGCCAGTTGTAGTTCAATAAATTGTTTATTGTTATATTTTCTAACATACAAGGAAGCAGGGGACAAAGAGTTGTGTAGTGATTCCTCAGGTCTCAGGCATGACAAGACTTTCAGCATTCTGGCACTCCTCTCTTTCACACTTACACTTACACCATGGAAGCGAGCAAAGAAAAGAAAAGAGATAAAAACAATTTCAAAAAAGGTAACAACAACAAAAGTGACTTAGATCTAACAATATTTTGTTAAACATTAAACTCTAACCATCAAAGGAACTCACAACAAGAGAAAATGGATACAAAAATACATTCTTCTACATTCATGGATTACCGGTTGTAATAAATAATGGTGGAAAAGTTTCATCCCAGCTTACCACTAAGATTTTAATGCTGTACATGTATTTCATAAGTTGACAGCCAATAAACCAATAAATATATAATTACCATTACAACTTTTTGTTGTGATTTTCTCACTATTTGAAATGATATGCACACAAACTACTTACAGCAAAGAGTTAACCATGGAATGCTTCTATATGAATACTGATATGGGTGTGCAATACCATTATTACTGTTGTTCGTATCAAATTGATCCTTGATAATGTGCTTTGTTATAAAAGGAATACTATTGCCATCAAACATATATTCATATAAGATGATGTTCCAAAATATTTGTTCATGTATGTCCCTCCAGAGTACAATACGCTTGCACCTGATCGACCAGTCAAAGCAACGTTTAAGTAAAATAAATAGTCAAACTCTGATATAAATAAATAAAGGCCGGTCAAAAAGTTTTAGTTTTAGGTAAAATAAATAGTCAAACTCTAAAATAAATACTGAAACAAATCCACCAATCAATAAAGACTGCAAGAATGTTCTAGTCAGTCTGAAAAGGTACATGATATAATCCAAACTGCCTCCCTTTGCATTCAATTTCAATGAAATGTTAGAAACATACCAGATGGGGCTATAGGTTAGTGATAACAAGATTTGCTTGGAAATTGTCCAATCGTCAAATCTCACTCCAAAGCTATGCAAAGCAAAACAAAGTCCTTTGTTAACAGTTTTTATGTAAATATTTAACTTAATAATTAAGAAAACAAACAAACAAATAAATAAAAAACTAGTCACAGTGATTGCAAGACTCTCAATCTAAAGTAAGATTATTAATAATTAATTGGAAAGACAAACAAATTCACGCCAGGATTCACTGCCAGTGCTAGTCTTCACACACAGCAATCTAGTGGACAGAAAAAAAATCAAACCTTTATATTCACCTGGGGTTGTTAGTCATAATGGTATTAAAAGTCATAATTACAAGTTTGATTTCAAGGTGCTTAGTTTGCAAGCCAAATAATTGATACACTGTGTGCTATCATGTTGAGCAAAATGAATTTCTTGTTTTAATTAAAATAAAAGTTGGAACAAGGGTAGAAGCACATACACATGTATGTTTACAAATTCAAATAGTTGGACCAGCATTCCAAAATAAAGGGGAAAAAGATTATCTTGAAATATAAACAAGAACCCAATACCCCTTTGCCTTTGATACCTAAGTTTCTAGCTTGGCCAAAAAGAAAGATTGATAGAAAGAAAACTGTCAGATATTTACAGTTACAGTTACAGCCTAATAATTTATGTCAGATGACAAATTCATATAGTTGGACCAGCATTCCAAAATTAAGGGGAAAAAAGATCATATTGACACACAAACAAGAACCCAATACCCTCTTGTCTTTGATACCTTAGCTTGGCCACAAAGAAAGATTGATAGTAATGATAGAAAGAAAACAGTGACAGATTTACAGCCTAGTAATTTGTGTTATACGACTGTATCAAAATCTCATGAATAGGACCAT
This sequence comes from Gastropteron pacificum, assembly GCA_031471215.1. Classification (NCBI taxonomy): domain Eukaryota; kingdom Metazoa; phylum Mollusca; class Gastropoda; order Cephalaspidea; family Gastropteridae; genus Gastropteron; species Gastropteron pacificum. Next base: position 10,050 of record JAUELK010244685.1, on the reverse strand, counting down.
TTATTTGGTTTCCAAAAATTATGTTTCACATGTTATGATGGACAGAATAAGCTCTGTCTATATACTGAAGCATTTTGGCATTCAACTTACGTGACAATTGACACAACAAACATTATGTTATTGATTAATTCATGTTGACTTTCAGATGATGCGAACATTCAATCAACTCTTGCTAACACATAAAAAAACATAAAATATAAAGTGATACCAAAACTAATCATGTATTCATATAATTTGAAGAAAAAAAACAGTAGATCCGATCATCAGACAGCATTAAAGCGCACCACAATTGATCATTTCTCTTTACCACTATCAAGCTTTCATAACTTCACATTATTCCCCTTGGGATCTTTGCCATTTCTCAGACTGCCCAAGGAGGTGATTCACCAGAGATTGTCACTATGCATATAAGTATAAGACTAACATACAAAACCAGTCCCTTGTCCATCACTTCATTGAATTAAACAAAGAAGATCTTGATTCTTTGATCCGCTACACATAACTCAGAGAAAAACAAATCCATTTTTTAAAAGGAAGAAAACAGTTTTTGTAATTAATAAAAAAAAAATTTGTTTTAAAATGTGTAATTATTATCAGTAAAGATATTCTGTACGGGAGTGGGAGCAACACACCATGAGAAAAGAAGATCAAGATGATGAATAGAGAGAGTTCATTGCTAGGTCATGTTGTAGCTTTAAGCCCAATAGAACATAAAGGGAATAGATTGATTGATACTATGGCCCTTTCCTTTATGTGTCAGCATGGTTAGAACTAGAAAAGTACAAAATCACAACCAACAATATCATTTTCTTCCTCCATTTGGACGTCATGTAAAGCCAATGTGCTTCCTTTCCATTTTGCAAAGGAAAGGAAACAAAAGCCTTAAATAAAAAGAGAGAAAGACAAAACAAAAATGGTATAACAAAGCATGATGTTGTCCTCTTCGACGAGCACAAAATTGTCATCAGTAAAACCTAAATGCGATGTGACACAAAGCCTTGCTGGAGGGCTTCACTGTTATAGTCATAGTTTTGTTGTTTTTTATTAGCAAAGTACAGCTGAACTTATGTAACAGCATTGATTAAATCACAACACTCTGAATTGAAAGATGAGTGTGTCAACTGTTTAGTCAATTTGACCAGTGCTGAAACTGACAGGGTTCATTTCTTAAAATCCCATGAGCAAAGATCCAACCAGAGTTAAGACCCTGTACTCCTTGGTACTTTACACGTACAGTTGTTACAGAATATTAATGTACACGAATTAGTGTAAAACATCCCATCATTTTCTTATCCCCTGTTCAATCCTGTAAAGTTTGTTACCAATAATGATAAAGCTGCAGCTGATAGTGCGACAGTCCATTCAAAGCAAAAAAAGAGACTATGATGCAGTGAGAACAACTCAAGTCTGAGTGATCCAACTTACTGGAAGAAGAGAAAGAAAAAAATACTGAGGCATGGCCCCACCAAGTCTTAATGTCTTCTTAGTAAAAGATTGTATCAGTCCTATGAGAAGTATCCACCCATTAAAGCAGTACACATCACAATCAAGTTTCACTCTTTTTGCATCTGAGATACCGTACCATTACAAAGACATTGGCACATTGTATAACACAAGATTAATAAACTGTAACAGAAATAACAGAAACAAGTGTAGCATCAGTGTCAAATCAAGCAAAAAAACAAACCCAAAACTGATTGGTTGTAGTGATCAAGTATTCTAAGCTCTCACAAGCGACATGTATGTAGTGCACGGATGGGTGCATATCTTTGGACAAGTGCTTCAACAAATGCAAAGGATACCTGGCTATATACAGTAGGCGCCGAACAGTCTCCGTCGAGAGCAAAAGCGTTATCCGAAGCTCAGTTTTGGAGCCAAAACCAAGAGTTGTAGTTGTAACCCAGATTTCAATGTTTTGATTAGTGCATATACAATTTTGTTGACGTGCAAAGTGTCGATGGTAGGCACATGAACAATTTGGATTGTTTTAATATGGTGTGTATAGATAGAGTAAAAACGGGACTAAATGCGCGTTCTTGATTGGTCACCATCAGCCTTGACAGTTAGTTAGATAAATCCACTTTACTAGGAGCAGTCAGCCGTTCTTATAGACCAAGTAATGTTATAATGTCTCAAGTAAAAATAGAGAAACAATTTAGTCGACCAAAAAAGCGTTCTTAACCGAAGTGTTCTTTTATCCGACATTGTTATAAGTGCGGCGCCTACTGTACTGACACATGTATACACTCAGTCACTCCCAACTCTGACCCTACCATTCTGCAGGTCTTCTACTTCTCTCATTTTTACTGGCCACTAACTACTACAAGAGGTAATGTATCATACCTTCTCTTCAAAACTCTCATCATGACAACATTGAATATTGAACATCACTACTTGCATAGCAACCAGAAATATAGACATGTCATGACCAACACAAATTTACCACATCTCTGTAATAATAGACCTTTTGATCAAAAATGTCAAATTATATAACTTTCCAGACATGAATATCAGGGGTACATAGCATTTTCTAAGATAGATCAATTTCAAAAGATGAAGTTTTTCAGAAACATGTATTTTTCTCTCTTTGCTCTTCTAATTTCTGTATTTTTGTGACTGTTAATAACAAAATGAATATAAAGAGAAACAATGTTCCTCCTACCAGGGAGTTTGTTTTAACAGATTTTTACATTTTCATTCTTCACGAATGGGGATATAACAGATTATAGACAAACCCACTGTGCTTTGAGACTTTCTCACAACATTATTTGCATTGACTTCTTCTTTTCTCACATCCACTCTTCAAATCTTAGGTCTCTCAATCAAACTTTAAGGGAAAAAGTAAATCATCACAACAGCCATCATAACAACGCCATGGGGAGAAAGGGATGCTTGACACAACACCACCTGAGAAGTGCTATAGATTCAAATTATAATGACATTTATTATAAACATATACAATATATTGATATTGGGTGCTTTTCTTTGTTGCATTATTCTTTCACACCAGCCTCTACCAGCATCATGGTTATAGAAAACAAGCAACAAGCATGATTCATAGAAGACAACAATAAAAGAAAAGCAAAAAGAACTTCAATTTACATTGAACACTCTCAAACCAATAACTTCTTAGTAGTACTACAATCACAATTCCATCAAGCACAATTAAAAACGGATCAAATGCAATGTTCGAGTCAAAAGAATGAGCATAAAAAAAAAAAGATGTAAAAAATAAAAGGAGCAATATCTTTAACATTCAATGTAGGAATAATATAACTTTAGAAAGAGAGGAAATGATAATAACAACAAACAGTGACAGAAAAACTCTGACATATGAGAATTTAATGATATTGATACAACTTGCTCAAAACTGCTTAGTCTTCATACAACAGTATAAAAGCACCTTCATTTCCTTCTCAACCTTTCAAATGTTTCTGAAATGACACATTCAAACAGAACATGAAACATTTTTTTTTTTTAAATGATTGCAAAATTACAACTCCACTCTTAAATGAACTGTAATGATGTCTGCAGATGCACAATTAAGAGCTTTGATTTATATATGAAACAAAAGTGTGCTCATAGGAGCCTTCAAACCAAGAAGCGTTGGAGAAACCTTTCATCAAAGTCTTTGGAATTTCTACACACACGGTTGATAATCTCAAGATAAAGATACGACACTGACAGTGCCGCTCGAGCCATCGACCCGCAGTGTCTCCCCACCCTTCATGTATTTAAACGCTCATCCTCAAAGATTCTAACAAGCCCTTCCTTTTCTGTTTCTTCATGCATAATGTGGCACATCAGCATGCAGAACTTAATTATATTATGCACACAGCACTCACCTCAATTTTGCATAAAAACATTTATTTTTTGCTCATCCACTGATGATAAAGTTGTTCTTCAACGATTCTCAAAGTCTGAACAAACAAAAGTTGTTTCTATTTGTTATCATCAAAAGTTCTCCATGAAGTTTGTGCTCAAAGGAAAATGTACTCATCTGTAAGTCCTCTAAAATGGGACCAAGTGTCAGAAAATACAGACAAATATGTCTTTTGTTGCAAGTCAGCGGTAAGTAACTACATGAGAGGGACTTACATCTCTAACTGATCTGTCTAGTAGGAACAAGTGAGTCTAATGCTGGACAATGTCCTCGAGTGGTCTAGAAGGCCTCACTACCACAGATCGATTCAGGCTAAAAGACATGGAAACAAACAGAGACTAGGACATGAAACATAAGCTACAATAACAACATCCAGCGAGGAGCGGTTGAGATGGATTGGGGAAGGGACAAGCTGGGCCTTGATGGTTTTGACCCCTCTACGGCTTTTTGGACCCACCCTGACTGTCTTGTAGTGAGGATTTCCCTTGAACACGCGCAGCGCTAGAGGTGGACGGCTTACTTCCTGCTGTGGGAACAGCTTCAGATCCACCTTCGTCTTCCCCATCCTCGTCGTCTTCTTCTGCCATCAGCTTCTTGGCCATTTGCACAGCTTGGAATTCATTATAATGCATTTTTCGTTTCAGCAGGAATGCCTTCTTTTTTTCTGAGAAAAGAGAACGGCAATAATGAGTGAGCATTCCTAAAAGGGATCCTGAAAAGAGTTGAACAAAAGCTTGTTTCAAGAAACCAAAATAAGACATTTTAAGGCTAAGTGGATGTAGTTCAGGTAACAAAAACAATACAACAAGTGAAATCAGAAAGAAGTCTAAAATCTTAACAATCAGCAAAGACTAAAGAATCCAAAGAGAATGCAAAGTTCCATGAGTCAAAGTATCTAAACCAAAGCTAAAATGTTTTACTCACTCCTTTCGTCTTCTGTAAGGTTCTCATCCTCTTCAGACTGTTCATCTCCTTCCTCTTCGTCATAGAACATCCGACTTGTGCCACTCTTACCGGTCTCTTCAAGTCTGTAAAAAAACAAACCCTATACATTCTGAATACCCACTGATGACGACGATATTAATTCCTCCTGCTACCATTTTTTTGGCAGTTAGTTAACAATTTCCCTCTCTGAAACAGACCTGACTCATCATGGAACAACCTTAAACCTCCCCAAAATGACAGTGCAACCTTGTTTTGATTGAGCAATCAGTAAAGTTGATGACAAGACTACACAGTGTCATCAAAAAGAATAAACATGATTAAACTCTATACAGTGCAACCCCATTGTATTGACATCGTCGGGACCAGGACCAAATGTCGATACAACGGGGATGTCGATACAACGGGGTTTCCAAATATGGAGGGTCGGGAGGGAGGAATCGCAAATATGAAAGTCTTTGTTTTACCTTTAATACACGTGGAACCCCTAAATATCGACCTTCTCTTCGATGCGACTCATTTATGAATGACGACGTATTTCTCTGTATAAAGTACCTCTCAAAGGCAAGTTGAGACATGGGTATTTCTAAAGAAACAACCGTAATTACGACACGCATGTGCCCCGCACAACAATACGAGTGTCTATCGTATATTCTTCTACATGTACTTCTACTACTGCTTGTCCCACGTCTACATTTTTTCCCCCGACTCTTTTCTCTTTTGTTCACTGGTCTACTACACACAACGCACGATGGCACATCCTGTCTCCGCTCGTTTCCATGAAAACCGTGACATCAATCTCAATGTGTAAGTTTCCGAGACCGTGTCGGTTTTGAAAAACTCTAGCGGGAGTATTCATGTACAGCTTATGCAATTTGACTTGCTGTGCGTTAATGTTTTGTTTTTTTCCCGACTAGACGAGTCTATAAAGTGACTAAACAATACACATTACACATGATACACGCGTGTAAATAGTGACTTCCTTTTCGATGCAACTCATTTTTTAATGACCAACGTATTTCTCTCAAAGTCAAAGGCAAGTGAGACCTGGGTATTTCTAAAAAATAAAGGAAATTATGACACGCACGTGTCGCGCACAACAATACGAGCGCCTATCGTCTACTTCTACTTGTCTAACATCTATGTTTTTTCCTCCCGACTCTTTGTTCTTTCACTGGTCTACTACTACTACACACAACGCATGATGGCAGATCGCGTCTCCCCTCGTTCGTTTCCATGAAAACCGTGACGTCATTGTGTACATTTCTAAGACCGTGTCGGTTTTGAAAAACTCTAGGGTGAGTATTCTTGTACAGCTTTGTAAGAATGTAGTAGGAAAAATGTGAATAATGTTAAATGCCATTTCCCCTCGGGCTAGGGACCGGCATGTGTACAGTTGTACAACGGTTGATCCCCCCCCCCAAATAGATGAGTCTACAAAGTTACTAAACACGGCCTCGGAAACATACACACTACACGTCATGATACACGCATGTTCAGTTTTTATTCACAGAAAATACCATCTTAGCTGTCATTTTCAAGTTGCTTATCACCAATATCGATGTCACTTCATGTACACTTATGCAATTTCCGACGCCCAGGCAATCTCATTGTGCGGAACACCAAGCGTGTTCAGGTGTCATTCACCGGAAATACCATCTTGGCTGTCGCTTTGAAGTTGCCCAACACCACGGAACGCGATTACCGACACCCATGTGTTTCCATTGTTAGAGAAACAAGTGTTCTCATTGGCTACAAGTTCGGGATTTCCGGAAAAAACACGCTGTCGACCATCAATATCGATGTCGATACAACAGGGTTTTCCTAAATGGTATGTCGATACAGAGGTTTTTTTGTTAGTGAGGACATATAGGGAAAAATTTGGGACCGGGGCGCAACGTCGATACAGCGGGGATGTCGATACAACGGATGTCGATACAATGGGGTTGCACTGTATTATATTCAACATGCTTTTTAACAACACAAGGAGCCATTGAGTTTGAGAGATCACTCGATTGAGCCCAACATTCAATGTATACATCTTTTTCTGTGAATAAGTGTGTGAATTGTAATCCAATTTCAGAGTAACAAGCCTTTATTTTGTACTTAAATTCAAGACCGTGTCTGTTTAGTGTCACATTGAAAACTGATGGACATACAGCCTCCTGGGTCAAGCGGTCAATTAAAAAGCATAGCCACATTCATGGTACATACAGTGGCTTCACATTTGATCAACCAGTACTGAGTAAGTCCATCATGTTAGCCCCAGCCCACCTCAAATGTAAGAGAATAGCATAATCAAATGTGCTCCTACCTTTAACATTTTATGATCTTGTTACAGTTCTGAAAACTTTTTATCATAAAAATGAAGACAAATAAGCCTTCTCTATATTGCTTAGCATGTTATTGTTCAATGTTTTTTTATATTCATTATACATTTGATTAAATGAAGTGCTTTTTCAAGTCTATTCTCTATTCATTCTTTGCAAACCTTTCTGCTAATTTTGCCGGATCCAGTTCCAACCTCTCTGCGTCCTCAGAAGTTACACTGATCGGTTTGTCCGCTGACGTTTCATCATCAGATGCTGCTCCTCTATTGTACGGCGTTGGTGGTTCATCAACTTTCATGAATCCATAGTCCTTGTCAGCTGGATGGTAGGTGGCTAAAATGTTCATCTCATCCCATTCTATCTCCTTTTTACTGTAAAATAATTTTTAAAAGAGAGAGGTGGCATGGCGATCAATCAGTGGTAATACATAGACCTGCTACATCCAGTTTTTACTGATATAACTTTACACGTTTGTTGTGCATGCAATGACTATCTATAAAGTAAAGAGGCATCAGGAGTAATTCTGGATTCAATCTAAATCAACAAAACAAATAATATTCTAGAGGCTAAGAAGAGGCATTCTTCTTGAGTCTAAAGATGACTAGGATCAGATCTACTAGAAAAAATGAAAACATAGTAGACTGTACCAGTCAGGAAAAGACCGAAGATGTTGACAAATTTGTCTATCTTGGCAGTGTAGTAAAAGTAAGGATGGGGGAATGAACGAAGATATATTAAGTGCCGGATCAACAAGGCCAGGCATACATATATATCTATATTTAACATCTTGAGGCCAATTTGGAGGTCAGCAGCTTTGTCACTCAAAAACAAGATTCGTATTTAATACAAATGTGAAGTCAGTCCTACTTGTATGGCTCAGAAATTATGTGACGTTTTACCAAGAGAGGCACAAGTAAGTTTAATAAGGGAATCAAGAGGCAAGTAAGTCAAGATAGCTCTAGATCTAGATTTCTTTTTTATTTAAGTTTACAGGACCAGTATTCATGCGCGCCAGGTTTGTGTTCACTCCTACGGCCCTTACAAAATATAAGCCATGCCTTGACCCCGCACGCAGCGTGTGATCGCACAACCAGCGAGTGAGTGAGCACAGGTAGCCTAGCTGTAATGTATTGAGGGTCGGTTGAGCGAGACACGGAGAAAGAACTTGTCTGCTAGAGTTAAGATGATGTTTCGTTCTTGATTCGCAGTGATTGAGACAGAGAAAGAAACAATAATTTCAAAAGAAGAAGAGAATTGACTACGCTTTCTTCACTTGATAATTACTAGTGAAGCCTTGTCCCTGGGGGAGGGGGGAGGTTTTTTTATGGTGGGGGCTGGCCACACTACTTTTGTTGTTTCCAGGAAAATCAAAGTTCTTCTTGTTCAAATTTAAGCTCATATATGCACTGGTGTCCGCTATTCTATTTAACATTTACACATGTCCACATTTATAAGTTGTTAATAAGGCCCCTGAAGATTACCGGACCACTTCATTCCCGGTACTCCTTACGGAAAGCGGCTTTCGTCTCTTTTTTTAAAACATTACATGGCAGCCATTTTGAATGCCAAATTTTAGCTTTGTTTATGATTATTCCAGGTAAGCAGATATAATAGGTAATTAGGCCTTTGTTTTGATCGGCCGTAACTGTCCGTGTCTAACTCTAACCCTACCAATAACATTGTAACCATCCCTGTATTTCCTCCATCAACTAACTAACCGTAATTCATGATCATAATTTTTTTAAATAATGTTGGCTCCTTGTCCTTTCTTGGCTTCTTTGGGCTTCGCGCTACTCTTCAAATCTCGACACACCCCTCGAGGACCGCTTTCCGTAAAAGGAATCCCCCATTCCCTACCCTACAGCTACACAGGGACGCAAGCCTTAGCCTTAGTTAGTAGACTTAAAATTAAAAATTATAAATGCCTTCAGAAAGGTTGTTTCTCTGACTCTCTACTCTACGCCACCTCTCTCACCACATCACTCTTCTTTTAACTGCAGTAACTGTAGATTTAGCAAATAAAATTAATTAATAATAACATTAAACTTAAATAGTATAGAAATTAATTTTAAATGGTCCGGTAATACGTAGCTCTAGAATTCTAGATCTAGAAATATCGGGACTGGTTACCGAAAGCGGTCCCTGGTGGTGTGTCATTTTTTTTAACCCTAATAACCCTAGCCCCTAGATCTAGCTAAATTTGTTGTTGATTTTCATTTCAAAGACAGAAATTAGGGTGGCCCCCCTAAAACCCCCGGCAAACCTGAGGTTTACTGTCGTGCCTATGTTGTTGACTAGTGCAATGGGCGATAAGTACTAAATACTGACATCCGATACTGTAATACATTAATTACATACAATACCAAATACAATATTAAACTCGCGGCGGGCGTTATAGATCTAAATAGGAGTCTTCATTCAACCCGGTTTTGAAATGTAGATTGTTTTCACACGTTTCTTTAACTCACAGGTTACATCCTCACTTCAGTAGTGTTATTGTTAATTTCCCTCTTGTTTTCACTTAATAAACGTGTGTCTCTCATGCATGGAGGAAGAACAAAAAAGGAAAGAAAGAAGAAAAAAATCCCGGTTGTCTAGCAGTGCTAGATCTAGTAGTTAGTATGTTCCCTCAGTGCAATAGTCCTCTATCTATATCCTTCAAATTATTATAATACAGATAGAACGGTATAGCACTGAGGTCTCGAGTAGCCCTGACCCGACTGACCGTCTGATTGAACTCTTGGTGAACCCGATGTAGGCCAGTCAGTGTAGTGATAGTCATAGTGTGTTCTGGTATGAGAACTGTCTGTTAGTTACTTTAACTAGCACATGCATAGGTTGGAGTAGCATGGGGTGTGGGGGTAGGAAGGTGGTGAGGCCATGCTATGCTATGCG
>JAUELK010244574.1:5693-17132 GCA_031471215.1 Gastropteron pacificum | reverse complement strand
GACAGACAGACAGACAGACAGACAGACAGACAGACAGACAGACAGACAGACAGACAGACAGACAGACAGAGAAAAGGGGAAAACTTGGCATGGTAAAGAGCTGAGTAGACGGTACGTGCACAATGTGAGCTAGAACGGTCGTCCTCTTGAGAGATCTTAGCCTTGGACTCAGAGCGCCCGCTTTATTGAATTGCTTTGGTATTCCGGCCGCGGACCCACATGGGACGGGCAAATGTATTATATAGGGCATTTTGAAAAACATTTGGCTCGAGTACCCTTTAGACTACTAACTTACGGGGGGAGAAATACATTCTATGGCATTTTGAGAAAAAACATCTGGTTCGAGTGCCTATTAGTAGACTAACTTACGGAAGAAGAAATGTATTCTAGTATTTCTAGGGTATTTAAATTTAAACTCACTTGGATGGCTCTTTCTGTACATGTTTTTTTTCCAGTTCGCTAATTCGTCGTTTTCACAAACATTTCCACGCTTGTGACTGCTAAACGCAGGATATCATAAGGATTGTTTTTGGTAGATGATATATGATACTTGGTATGTAGTGAGTACCTACACACATAGAGACGTCAAAGAAGAGTCGTAATAGAAGAACTACATACTAGATATCACACTTCATCATTGGTTGTGTAGTGAAAGTGAAACTAGCCGATAATGTTAACCCTGTTGCTGTTGCGATCAGGCACAAGTTATGAGTTATTCACTCTTCAAGTGGTCTAATAGACCTACAGAGCCATGGCAGTCTAGCTCTGCAATCTAGTACTGAAGCGCCTTCAAATTGGCCCCTTATTCATGCAATTGTGCAATGCAGTCACAATACCCCTCCGGACCAGAATGTTAACCCTAACAGTCCATTCACTTCTATTTCAGTTTCCAAGATTTGGTTCATTTTCAGATGGTATGCATTTATACAAGAAGGTTGTGACGCAGCCTGGAATGTATAAAGACAACGACTGCATGGAACTTCTTCCTCCAGAGCATCTTCCGACTTTCTACATGTGTACATAATAGAATAAGAAGACACGCATTACACTGCCAAATGCTATCAAGAGTGAGCAGTGTGACAAACATCAACGTTACCACACTGGCTCACTGGGGACTTCTCCACAGCCTTACAATAAATACATTGATAACGATTACCTTACGTCGAACAGTTTTCTGTCTGCCTGCCTATCGCGTGGTTTTGGGCAGTTGTTTTCAAAACAGAGCAAACAAAATACACTATTTCTTACGCAGTAAGAGAAAAAAAAAGCAAAATTGTTCGCGCTCATAACTTTAAAAAATCGATCTAATAGCGTGATATTGAATATGGATGGTTTAGTGTCATGTTAAGTCTTGTTTAAACCCATAGAGTTCTCGCAATTGCCGGCAATATCATTAAAATGCGGTCGCGGCGAGGCAATTTCTGGCATTGTGAACAAAAACGCTATAATATGGACGTCAATAAAGTGTCAAAACGTCAGTCCTCCCTGCGAGCTGAACACGCCTGTCAGTCAGCTCTCCGCCGGAAGTCTCCACACGCCCTGTGTGATGACCTTTTCTTGGCACCGGCGACTTGTTTGTTCACCGACCCATGCCTCAGCTGGAGCCCATCAGCTCAACAGCATGTAACGTGTACGTTCTTTGGCTCTATGTCATTCCAACACCACCAACACCACTCTGAACCACCATACAAGTTGTAAGAAACAAAATACCCCCCCCCCCCCCCCCAACACACACACACACACACAAACACCCTTCCAGGGATCATATTCATCATACATACCCGGTACCGTGAACATACTTCTAAGCTCCGCACTTGACAGAAACATGGACGTAATCTCATACTCAGGCCCGTTGCCATATTTCTTCATACATGGCGGCCAACATCGTATACATGATCTGCTAAACGTGTGGCAAGAAGGAAGAAACAGACGTCACACCAGTGCTGTTTTGTTGTATCTCCTTCAAAAATCATTGTGTAGATAGACCAAATAGCACTGAGGTCGCGCAGAGCTGATACAATTTTAGCCGCTTCAATGACGAGATTCATTCAGACAAAATTATACTTTTGTTGCAGTTGAGTGACAGGCCTTTCAATATCAGGCTTCTGAGTCCGAGTTGTAATTAATTTTTGTTATCATGAGTTCCATTATGGAAAGAGCAACAGTTTCCCAACGTCTCCCTTGTGTCTTTCTGCCTTCTTATTTTTGTTGGGATTCATATTTTGCGTCTTCTTACTATCTTACGCGTTGTTCTTTTTTTCCATCCGTCCCAAACAGCACACAGTAATCTGAGACGGTTCCAAAAAAATATGAATCTTAACAAGCTTTAAGTGTCATGAGAAATCACACAAGTGCCGCATCAGGACCTGGGAGCCTGTGTAGCCCTGTGAAGCTATGTGTGTAACCATCTCAAGCTCTAATCCGACACGTAGAGTCTCAGGAACCATCGATCCCCGGACCTTGACAGTAGGGGTGGCCGGGCCAACACACAAAAAAGGAGAACAAGGGGGTGGGGGTCATAGACCAAGGGGGTGGGGGTGGGGGGTCATAGGCCAAGGGGGATGTCAAGCGGACGCGTCAGAGACATGAGCAAATTAAATGCCGCCTGGAGGCTCGGTTTGCTGGAGATCTCTGGAACTGTCCGATGGCCATCAGAGGAATGGGCCCCAGAGCGGCCTTGGGCAGAGTCAAGAGTTTGGCAAGCTTTCATTCTAAGACAATAGATCCCTGGCTTTACAGGCTCAGTGAGCGAGCTTATAATGAAACTGGGTGAATAACTTGTAGCTGTGGCTATTACTACTACTACATGTACTAGACATTTCAAAATGTCGATATCATGAACTCAAATATGAGCTTCTCCACAAGCTAGTTCCGGTTCGGCGTAGCATGTGCATGTAGAGGGGTGATTTTTTTCTAGTTCTTAAGTGTGTGCTTATGCACTATGATGATTCAAGGTCCCACGTTATAACGCCTATCTGGGCTCATTACGGAGCTGGGTGAATACTTTCTTCTGTTGTAATCAACTTACACGACACTCAAAGGGCAATGCTACCAGCTAAGGTACCTTTACATTGATTGCTGTAACGTATTTTGTATTAAACTACAAAGCTTGGACATTTCTCTTCTTGAGAAACAGTGTAGCCTCCCAAAAGATACAATACACACATCCAATACATCAATGAAAGGACAAAAAAAACAACAACAAAAAGCAGTGTGTCATTCACAATCAGACTAAATGACAAACGATGACATCAGCAAAGAAAGAAATTATGTTCTTCTCGGGGGGATACGAGTGTCGGCCTCGAGAACCCGGTTTATGACCAATCATAAATCAACGTCTTAAACCGGCTCAGTGGTCTTATGCAATAGAGGGGGAGAGGACAAAATAAAACACTAGGCTTGGCCTTTGAGACCGGGCCCCTGGTTGGAGAGAAGAAGACAGCGGGTAATCCCCGTTCCCCACATTAAACAGTCAAGAGTCGACATTCCTCACCGACTTCCGCTTCCGACTGCTGGTCCAATCAGAGCAGAAGAAAAAGTCGACCCAGCGCACAGAATACTGTGTTTTCCTCACTATTCTTTCTTTACATTGCTGCTTTTCTTTTGGTTAGATTCGCTGGTAGAAACACAATAATTGCGTAAAATAAAATGAAAAATAACAAGGAAATTGTCTGACATTATCATGTTTCACTGTTATTCCAAAATGGCTTTACATTGCATGCGAGAACATCATACATTAGATGGGAAGCAATTTTCTCAATTATCAGCTCAAGAAACAAAAGTCGCCTCTCCTCAGTTCTTTCCATCTCTTTTCTCTCTCGTCCGAAAGCTGCGATGCATCTTCATCCAATCAATTTGATTTATATGTCTATGGCCATTCTTTATCATTTCGTGTGGGTGGAGGGGGGGGGGGTGCATGACTAGAGAGAGAGAGAGAGAGAGAGAGAGAGAGAGAGAGAGAGAGAGAGAGAGAGAGAAAGAGAGAGAAAGAGAGAGAGAAAGAAAAGAGAAAGAGAGGAGAGAGAGAGAGAGAGAGAAAGTGAGAGAGAGAGACGGAGACACACAGAGAGAGAGAGAGAGAGAGAGAGAGAGAGAGAACATTTTGTATTGACAACAAACAGATTACAAGTTAATGAAATGAATGTTGTAGCTGCAATATAGCCGAAAGGGATGTTCGGTGGGTCGTGATAAAAAAACATTATTTTAAATTCAAAGATACAAAATCCACTCAGGAAAGCGATTAGTGTAATACATCTTGAGACCGGTCCATTCCCCATGTGGGATGGGAAAGGGATGGTAGAACAAGCGATCCGTCATTCACACTCTGCCGGGATAATAACCGGAATGGGATGCAAATCAAATGCAGAAAAACGCGACACTGAAATACGGCGCCTCCGGCCATTTTTATAGGTAACCCATTGATTCGGGGATCTCAGGGGGGGGGGGGGGGCGGGATGGCAGGCATAAAAGGTGAAGCTATCAGCACAACAGGGGTACAGTTCACTGGGGTCAATGCGCAATCATTTCGGCAACCTGCTGTTGTAATGTACTAGACTAGTGGACTGGCCACTGAAGATCTTCACCTTTCCCGGTTACCTTACCTGCGCCTAGCACGCAGTAGTGTTAATGAATAATGACTTAAGAATGAAAAAAAAATGAAGGAAAGCTGTACAGTTCCTCACCCCATCCCATAAACGTTGGAGACCTAAACTAACAAGATGGTGCTTGATGAAATGAACACTACACATCGCATTCGCTTTTCATTCAATTTTGTCAATGAGATTTAATAAATAGTGTGTGTTGTGTGGTCTAATAAAACGCCATTGCTTGTCATGTCTTGTATCAATATGCACTTTTTATCGGGAATAATTCTGAGAAAAATACATCTCGTTCTGTAGCCTAAGAAAAAAAGAAAAAAAAAGAAGGGTAAAACTGGGAACCAAGCCCATGATAAATAAAAACAAGTAATTTTAAAATGGATGGTTCGAACTGACCAAACAAATAGCGCCCCAATACAATACATAAAGAGCACGGTGGTTTCTTTATGGCCCCGCACACAGGTCGCTGCTTGGTGCGTCCATCTTGTCCCTCTGTGTGGAATGTGACCTTACGTGGCCAGGCTAGGGCTTTGAGGTAAGCGGACGTAACTTTGGCAGACCAGTCGACGTGACATCTCTCCCCAGCTGTGACCGTGGACAAACACACGTCACACTGGCCGTACACTCACAATGTGGATATCCAGCTCGTACTATCGTAATCTTAGTCTTATAGAGGAGTCACTCTCACTCTCAGCCAGGGAGACAGGGAACATTTTCTCGCGTTCGTCTAAGTCTAAGGGTTAAGTCTTAACTACTGCTTAGCGCTTCTCAAAACATACTTCTAGCTATCTGGCTTACAGCGGCTACCACTATTACTATGGACAAAGACAGAGATAATTACGTTAAATGGTCTATGCTATGGATACCTAGCCAGTCGACACAGATCTGTTGGGGTTTCAAGGAATATATGATGAGTGAGAGAAGTGTCAAGCTTCCACTAAATACGATGTGAAGAAGGAGGACGGAAGAGGGGGGAGGAATTAGAAAATTCGTAATACGAGTACCGCCTTTCAGAGGAAATACTGTGGTCATCTATAAGAAACCTTTTACCAACCAAAGCACAGTATTGAATGTATCAGATTTGGCACACACAAATAAATATCTTGAATACATCTTGACTAATGGTCTTTGATAGGCCTACAATGTTACTGTTAGCTCCATGAACAAGTCCGTTCTGTGCACTGTCTCGAACCTGGAGCACAGTAAGGCCGCACAAGCCCCAAAGGATAACGAATAGCCTAGAGATATGCCTTATAATAAGAATATTAATTGGAAGTCTCTTTCTTATCGAGGGCCATATCAGTCCAGCTCTGCAACAAAGAAGACTTCGCTCAAGACGTTGATGACAACGGGACACTTTTAACTACTAGATCTAGATCTTGGTAGATTGAAAGCTTACCTTCTTCAGTGGCCTGGCCAGACAGGACAAAGTAGGTCATGATGACGGCCAATTCTCCGCTTCACTGAACCAGAGGTCACGCCCCGATGGTAGACAAAACACAAATTACAGAAGTAATACTGTACCACAACACTCCAGATGCTGAAAATCGGACACTGTATTTGTCGTATTTTTCTTCTCTCCTCTTTTGTTGTTTCAACTTAAATCTCTTCTCTCGATGTATTCCAACAAAACATGCAGGTTTTAGAACACTGTAATGCCAAGTAAGCACAGCACAGTTGGCACCCAACGAAGCGAGAATACAAAACAATGAATTCATGAATCCATTACATTGGAGAATCCATTACATTGGAGAATTCATCACGTGACCCTGTCTCGATCAGTTTTCGTTCCGGTAACAAAAGCCACTGAACCGATGACGTCTTTTAAAAATCATATTACTTCGCAAGTCATTATCTTACACTGGCGTGGCGTAGTAGACGTTACAACCCCATTGTTTTGACTTTGTTCGCGTTCCTTCAGTCAGCAGTGGTAACTTTGAACATTGCAGTTATAAGGGTTTTTAAAAGGGATCTTTGTTATGCCTTACTTACGATAGGATAAACATTTTCAATTGTATTAATATGCAGACCTACAACCATTTATGTCGTGCGTGGGGATGGAGTGCATGCGTCCATGCAAGATCAGAGTTTTAGATAGTGGCAATGTTGGTGCGCAGATAATTAACATAATTATGGATGACACCTGTCCACTTAATGGCAATTAGTGGTGCTGCAGCAAGTTTTTTGGTTACCTCACAGCTAAAGCAGTGCACCTGACGTCCAAGATAGCTATCAATCAGTGAGCTTCTCGGACTATCTATCAGTGAAGATCTGGCCTGGGAGGGAGAAGACTTGCCGCCTCAGTAGCCAGATAATCAGCCCCGGGGCCCTCGAGGTCGCCTCGGCCCGGGCACCGGTTGCTTGCCCCCCTGTAGACGTCCGGACGCGTTAGGGAGTCCGGGAGCTCTGAGTCTGAGATGTGCCGGACCGCGCTCCACGTCAGGGCTGAGGCCCTCTGACAGCCACCCTGTTTGGACAAGGATGCGGCACTGGAGACTGACCCGAACTGGCCAGCGCGCTCGGGTGAGCAAGGCAAATACCGGTGGAGAAGGGCCAGGCGAGGATCCCCCCGCTAACTGCCCAGTCAACGTGCAGACACGCAACCGAGGGCAAACACGACGTGGTGTGAAATAAACGCACCGCACTTCCCCAATGAAGCCATTAGGCATATTTTCAAAACATGTCAACGCACTGGCGTGGAAGGACGAGGCACGCTCTACTTGGTACGTTTCCCTAAATCAGTACAAATCGTTTGCATCTGATCCACTATGAAAAACACATTGCACATCAATTGAAAGTTTTCACAATAAACTTGTCTGAAGAAAGTAAACATGAATGCAAGCACACTATTCACAGATTTCACTTAGATGCACCGTTTTCATTTCTTTCACTATTTCTTCCCTTCCTCTTATATCATCCAATGTCACTGCCGCCAATGCCCTACATAAACAAGACCCTGAGGCTATGTTTGGACAGTAAGATCTACACTAACACATGATATCCAAAGCCTTCAAATCCCTACAGAAAACACATTCCGCGGATTCATCGAAACACACACACACACACAGAAAAGGGAAAACAAAGGGCACTTAAGTATAACCACATTAAGACAATCCACTCAGATGAGATGAAGTAAACACACACAAGCGATGATAGAAAGAAGAGAAGAAGAAGAGTCAATCGGCGCCGGATGAACAAAACGTCGGCACCGTCAGATTTAAGCAGCCCCTTGTGAAGTCTAGAGATCTATAATTCAAAGAGTCTATCAGGAGCGATCGGGGGGCGTTTGTCAAAGTGGAGTCTCCTAGCTGGGGCACGGGTGCCGGGGAGGAGCGATCATTTGACCGATCTCTCTCGGTACGCCGCTCCCCTCCGCCGCCATCATACATTATTCAATCAGCCCGGAGAGTCGCCATGCCCCCTCTTCGCTGGGAGGGTGAGAGCGGACGACGAGCGTCAATAAATAGAGTCTGTGTGTGGGGAGTAGAATCTAGTGTATGTTGGACAAGTGTTGATATTACTGATATGTGGGTCTTCAGTCTTTAGGCACTACATTTGTGATATCATTTAAAGACAGAAGAAAGGAGGAGAGCCTAGAGTATAATAGTCATTGGCCTGGCCCCTCATCGCTGGGAGTGTGAGAGCGGACGAGCGTCAATAAATAGAGTCTGTGTGTGGATAATAGAACTATAATCTATGCTAGTGTATGTTGGGCAAAGTGTTGATTTGTGGGTCTTCAGTCTTTAGGCACTACATTTGAGGACAGACAAGAAAGGAGGAGAGCCTAGAGTATAGTTATCGGCCTGGCCCCTCATCGCTTTGTGAGAGCGGACGAGCTTCAATAAATAGTCTGTATAATGTGTATAGTAGAATCTAGTGTATGTTGGACAAAGTGTTGATTTGTGGGTCTTCAGTCTTTAGGAACTATATCTAAGGACAGAGAGGAACGGAAGAGAGCCTAGAGTATAGTAGTCATTGGCCTGGCCCCTCTTGGCTGGGGAGTGTGAGAGCGGACGAGCGTCAATAATAGATATTGTCTGTGTGTGGATAGTAGAATTACAATCTAGTGTATGTTGGACAATTGTTGATTTGTGGGTCTTCTTTGGGTCTGTAGGGTAAAGGACGGAGTAAAAGAAAGGGGCGCTGGAGGGGGGGGGGGCAGTAATCGATGACTGGGTTACAATTGTAGAAGAAGACAAGCGATGCGGAAAAACAATGCTTTCTGGTAAAATGTGTTCAGTATAAACTGGTACATTGTTGGACATTCTCAGAACTTAGACCAAAGGAAAGCCAATAAATCAATGTAGAACTATCTGATCCTTCTTAATCATAATCTTAGAGTGTTTTCTGGACTACATTGAAGACACCAGGGTACTGTGTTCTGAAAGCTAAGATTATTTAACAGAAAAGCAAGAAATACAAGGTAGATTATGGTCCCTTTGAAATGCTATTAGAATTAAAATCTAAACCAAAACCACACGAGTAACAAGATCCCATAATTTGTCAAAATAACTTTTAAAGACCAAAATGATAAGAGTGACGGCAAGAATCTAGACGCGATGGTTTAAATGCTTCAGCTTTCGTCGCTGTCTAATAATGAGAATGACATGTACTTGAACGATAACGCGGGAGATGGCAGGGGGGCAGGGGGGCTATTATAAAAGGTTTAAAAAACGGATACATCATGACCGTTTAACCAAACAAGCGTACCAATTGAGGACTTTGAATAGAACCCCATCCGAGTACAATATACATCTAAACCAAAACTCTAACGGAAATAAACCGAGACGAGCTGACAAAGTCTTCAGTTGGCTCTTGGTTACAACCCAGTGCGTCCTGTGGTATACCAAAAAATGTTAAATGTTCAACATGAATAGAAAAGTAATAGAGCACGACTTAAAAGAGCCAAAGGCAAAGTGGCTGCCGGCAATGGGGACATTCCACGGGCTTGTGAACTCCACCAAGCAATCGCTGCTGGCTGGTGTCTTCTTCATTTTGTACAACATGGCATTCTGCGGGCGACCTGACGAGTTGGGCGGAACAATGCACGCCCGGGTCGACGTCATTGCACGGACCCCTGCTCTTCTTTTCACAACAGGCCAGACCTGAGCCTGTGACTATGTGGCTGCCCCGAGGAATGTTGGTGTGACAATACTGGGAGGGGTCTGTAACCAGTGGAACTGTAACTGTAAGCTACCCCGCTGGCTTGGGATTGACAATCAGAATAAACAACAAAATCGTGTACGTGTGTATGGACAGAATCGTGTATGTGTGTGAATGGACAGTATGAAATAAAGACTTCGCTGACATGAACAGAACACAACTATCGGTGTTCAATCAAGCAATACAGATAGGCCTAAACAACGATTTGTTCTGGACTTAAGGGCGTTTGTGTACACACCGCTTCAATGGCTTTCTTTTCTTACTCTTAACAAAGCAAATTGCAATAGGCAAAAGAATAGCTTCCTTCTAAATAGACTAAATAGACCCCCCCCCACCCAACCACCCCCACCCAATGTAGGCCTACCTTGCTTTTAAATGGGTGTACGCCCACGACCGTGCATTTGTGTGAGTTCTCTAACAAAGGAAATGCAAACGAATTAAAAACCTCCCGGCCAAATGTACAATATGATTGCTCTGAATTTAAAAGAAAATTAAAAGTAAAAGAGATAGAGAGAGGAGGGGGGGAAAAGGAGGGGGGGGGGGGAATCGCACACAAACAACCCAGTTTACATTGCTCTATAATTCCCAGCCTTGGGCAAAGACATTCAGTTGGTAGAGTCGAGTTCCCGAGGACGTGTACACACAGGGAAGGCAGCAAACGTCGGCACAAATCGAGCTACTGTCAGCCAATGTCATTGTTGTCCTGGGCTTCTTCTCCCTCAGACACAATGTATCTGTCCCCATTAAAGGCATTATGTAAAGTTTAAATCGAAATTTCATAGAAAAAGGAGAGAAAAAAAACAGCCGTGATAGACGTGTACATAATATTATAATGAGAGAATGTAACATACATCGAGCTCAGTGAGAAAAGGAGGAGGAGGAGGAGGAGGAAGAACAGAGGACGAAGAAGAAGAGGAAGAGGAGGTTGAGTGAGAAAGTCTTTTTTTTTAAGTTTTAAGTAAGGAGTCTTTTCATCCATAAGGTTCTAAGAACATCAATAACAACAGTGTCTGATGCACGATACGTGGCTACACTACTACACCACTACAACAAATTCTTTCTTGTTTTCTGTTAAGAAAACCCGTCTAATCTAGTCTAAGCGTCATCAATGCCATCTCCAAGTTGATTTCTCATCACAGTAACGTACATGTAAGAAAAGTCTGTCTAAGGCCTGCCGCAACATTGCAAAGACCATAAACCGAACACTTCGCTCGCTTTCTTACATGAGGAGGAAGTTGAGTAGTAGTTAGTAGCACAATCATGTACTCACATCTTCACCATAGACATTAGAGGCCGTCTAAGAAGACTAAATTGCGTAAAATTACATGTGCCCGACGTTCAAAGGACAACGCCTTACTTTGATAGCTCTACGCTTAATGGGAGTGAGTCCCGACTGAAGGGTTAGAACATCGGCCAAATCACTGAATGGCAACATTCATATCTCTCTTCCTTGGCCCGATGCTAAAAATGCGTGACTAATGAGGCGGGGAAAGTTCCTTTCATGCACGTCGTGTGGGTGAGTAGTGAGTGCTCGGCCATCTCATATCCCACTCACGCATCACATAGCACGAGCACGCTAGCTAGGCCGGCGGTGCCAGAGGAACAAAGCGAGCGCGACTCATCTCCGAGCCGCCTCCTCATGCCGGATCGTCTTATGTTACCGGACGGGGGGGGGGGG